>OY755245.1:26055568-26364710 GCA_963576725.1 Azorinus chamasolen
AATTCAGCTACGCGCCTGCTTCCTTACAAATGATTGCTTAATATCGAATCAATCTTTCCTTTTCATTTCTATACACGAATTACACATTTTCTATTTTAATTCAAACAGCATGTAGATTGGATATAGATGAAAGTGAAATATTCTTCCTGTCTGTATTAAGACCCCAGTGAACGATAGACGCAAAATACAATTTCTGCCTAAATCGGCCAGGGAAATCATTTAAGGACCTTTAACGAAGACCAAGTGCATCTTGGGCACTTAATGTTCTAACTGCTGCATTTTAAAATGGATTCTTCAATTTTCGGAAAATGAACCAGTTTCATACTCTTTACTCTATATTTCCGTTTAATTATTCATCTGACAAACAGTGTTGATCCGATCTAAACATTCCTCTTGAAATGGTCTGATCTGTGTCTCTTCTGTTTACAAATGCTTATATGTACAGTAAAACCTGTCTTAACCCTTTATTCCATAAATATTCATGTAAGCTGTAATGACATCATACACATTTATTAGTTAAATATTTATATTGGCATATGTATACACGAATGTTTTATCCATGATAGAAAGCGTAGAATCAGATCTATATTATATCATAAGCAAACAGAGTAGACCCTGATCAGACGGCTCCTACAGGAGCCGTCTGATCCGGATCTACTCTGTTTGCAAAGGCGTAGAAAGGCGTATGTATGGTTATAAAACATTTTGCTTGAGTCTGAAATCATTCTCAAGTACCTGACCTATCAGATACTTGAGAATGATCTCAGACTCAGACTCCGAAATTTTATACACTGTGGGGCCCAGGGCTCAGTTCACATAATGTCTGAAATATACCAGTAGATGTCTGTTAACCCTTTCTCTGTTTAATATTCAGGTAAGAAATAAATACCTCATGAATATTAATTAGCTGAATATTTGTAATAGCATACTTATAAATATATGGCTTTTTGGCTAAGACAAAAACTGTAAAATCAGATCTAAATTATGCCAAAGCAAACGGAGCAGACCCTGATCAGATGACTCCTACAGGGGCTGTCTGGTCTAGGTCTACTCTGATTGCAAAGGCATGAAAGGGTGTTTATGATAGGGGCAGTATTAATCATATTATGAAACAGGTCAGAATGAAACGACCGTAGTTATTGAAATACCACTTTCCCTGTTCTATGTTTATTCCAAATTTCAATACCAACTGAATATTCATGGACAAAATAGCTACAATGAAAAATGGAAGGTGGAACATTGTAGCTATTTTAGAAAGAAACAAATCTATCAAATTACATGTATATTATATAGCAAACAAAGCAGACCCTGATCAGACGACTCCTATAGGTCTGGGTCTGCTCTGTTTACAAAAGCGTGAAAAGGCGTTTATATGAAGGAACGGGTTAAACCATTATTATTTCCGGTGAAAATTGCTGCGAGATCTATAAAGTTTGGTTTTTTTTGCTGGCGCTCGAATGGCATTAATCTCACGTTCAATAATAATAAATAAAGTATAACCACCACTCCTTGTTTACATGCAATGGGCTAATTAAATCAAGGTTATTATCTCCAACAAAATCAAATGACGAATGTAGAAATTAGACGCCCTTTTAATTGATCTGCTCCATGAGAACACCATGACAAAAAATATACTTGTGGGTGTTAGAGATGGGTTGTAGCTTACTGTAAGTCAAACATTATCCCATGGAAGCATGTCCTGCAGTTCTGTCATTATCTAGCAGTTACAGTTGAATTTCGACTTCTCAAATTTCAAGGAATCATACAAATTAGTTCGCGATACCAGAAATTCTTATCTGGACAATTCACAAGTTCACAGTTAAATGCAGGTCTAAAGTAATGCTGAAAGCTCCCATAGGATCTTTAAGCATTACTGTCGATCCGCATTAAGGTGCCACATGTGTTTCTAGATATGCTTAGTGATATCACCTATACAGTCCACACTAACTAATGATGAATAAGAGCAAGTTGTTGCTTTTTGTAGGACGACAATTATGCATAACGCTCCTCTCGGAGCTGTCTGCATAATTAATCTACCACCTGTTTTATATACCAAGAATGGGACTTTTTATAGGTGGTAGCTGTAGATGTGGTTTGCTAGTTTAACCCATTTACCTTGAATGTGTGTGGGAACCGAGTTTATCACATAACCTGTGGTGTGGGAGTGCCGTAAATCACGAACATGCAATAGTGCATTGTTAGTCAAATTAGCAGTTTGAACCACAAATCATGAATATTGAGTTGATGATTTTGACCAAGGCAGAAACTGTAGAATCAGATCTATAGTATTTCAGTTTATACAGTTTCTTAGAAACTGTAGAATCAGATCTATAGATCTATAGTATTTCATGAGAAAATAGAGCAGACCCTGATCAGACATCTCCTACAGGAGCGGTCTGACCTGGGTCTTCTCTGTTTGCAAAAGGGTCAAATGGCCTTTCTATCTGGTAAGCGGTTAGATATAAAACATCTGATCCTACAGTTTCTGAAATTTCCAAATTATTCCCTTGTTCAATGAATAGTATTAACAATTTCTCTGTTCAATATTCATGTAAGAATTAATGCCAACAACTGTATCATGTCTAAAGCATGATACAACTAATGTGAAGGTGAAGGTTACTCGACTGAAACGAACAATAACCGTAACTAGATTGTATCCATACATGGATTCCAAATATATTAACCCTTTCCCTATTTAACATTTCTTCACCTCATGAATATTTATGGACATAATCAATAAAATGGAACAGTGAAAAGGGAATGTGTTCAGTGTTGTGGAAACTGCACAATCAGATCTATATAAATATCCATAAGCAAACAGAGCAGACCCTGATCAGGCGGCTCTATATGACTCTACTGTTTGCAAATGTGTGAAAAGGTGTTTATATGAGGGAAAGGGTCAGAATATAGTTAATTGATATTCATGAATACCTGTATAAATATTCATCATTTATTTAAGACTACTTTTAGACCCAACCTCTTTGAATTAATCTACCGAAAAGTAGCATTAACTATTAAAACAAAGAATTTTAGAATGGTGTAGTTTTGAAACCATTTTGATAAATAGAGCAATTGTTCCTATAGAGCAAATGCTCTATTTATCACAATGATTTCAATAAATGAGTTTTACATAGGCGCAAAAAGGCGTAAGTAGGAGAGAATGAATAAGATATTGTGCTAACATTGACTTTGACTAAATGTAAGTTTTTTCCAAATGTAAGATATTTCAAACATAATAGTCAACATGGTCTTTTGTCTCAAGTGAGCGACACAGGACCATCATGGCCGTATTGTTTATTATCAAAATATGTGTTATTGGGGACACAAAATTTCACAAAACATGGATAAGACAACACAATTTCTAGTGAGTCATAGGTAGGGGGCCTCCATGGTCGAGTGGTTGTGATCAATCACTCATTCCCTCACCACTATGGTTCGAATCCTGGTCAGGGCATTTAGAATTTTCATTTTTTCATGTGAGGAAACATTCCAGCTGTCTTGCGGTTGGCGGTCGTACTTGGGTGTTCTGTGCACGAAACAATGTACATTGTAATTTGTTCCATACAAGGAAATAATCTGGGGTCCTCATTCACTTGTAATTAGCTGGGTGTCGTGATATGACTGAAATACTGCTAACGCTTTGCAAAACCTCATACAAGAAACCAGATCATGAGTAGGAACCTTCATAAACTTACAGAAACACATTTTATTACTGCAGTGCTCCCTCTCTACAACGACACCCTTGGGATACGAAGATTGTATGTGTTGTTCAGAGGGAGTTGTTATAGGGAGGGAAAATCAAACACAATTAGTTTTTTACATATCCCAAGATAAGGTGTATTTCGAGAACTAACCCCGTTATGCCTCCGTCAAACCCTATGTTGTGACCACTCTTTAGAATCGTCACAAAGTGACGATTCTAAAGAGTGATCACAACATAGGGTTTGATGGAGGCATAAAGAAATTACGATGGAAAAAAAAGTGTTTCTGGGGCCTTGTTGTTTCGGAAACAGTGACATGCGTAGTTGTAAGGAGGGAATCGTTATTGAGAGGGCCGTTGTGGGGAGGGAGCACTGTACTGTAATGCAGAGTAGGTGAACTTTAGCCGCAAAACTAGATTTTTTAAACTAGACTAAGGCTGAAAAATAAAACCAGCACCTTATTGGGTTGAATATTTATTTCAGCACAAATAAGAACAGATTTGCATTTTAAGTTTCACTCTTTTCAACACTTTAGTTTATATGCAAGGTTTGTTTAAAACAAATGCAACTCCCGTATATCTCACAACCCATGTGATCCTTATGTGTTCACAATTCATGTGATCCTTAGGTATTCCCAATCCATGTGATCCTTAGATGTCCACATTCCATTTGATCCTTATGTGTTGTAAGTATATACAGTTAAGTATCTACAGTCATTGGCATTTAACCCTTTCCTCCATAATTTTATATAAGTAAAGAATGAGCGTACTTGGAAAAGGTATACTATTAATGATAAAAATAATAACAACAATACAAATTATTAACAATGGTAATAATAATAATCGTTAATAAAGGTAATAATAAAAGGAGTAATAATAACAAAAAATAATGATAATTCTTTCATCAATTCTCTTTACATGGTTGTGGTCTAGGGGAAACAACTCTTACACTATTTCCTTTTAGTAAAGTACGAATTCTCTCCCTTCGACCATTTACATATCAATTTATGAAATATATCTAAGGTCTGCTCTGTTTGCCTATGAAATTATTATATGTCTGACTAAATGGTTTCTACCAACTCAAAACCTTCAATGTACATTTGGTCGTACATTGTCATATCGCGACGTCCAGCGAACTACATGTGGAGGAAGACCCCAGATACTTTTCCGTGCAAAGAACACACTCAATTGATTCGTGCACAAGAGATCACACGGGTAGAACCACCGACCTACCGCTAGTCAACCGGAAAGTTTCCTCACATGATAAATCCAAATGTCTAGACCGGAATTCGAACCACAGCGGTGAGGACATTATGGACAGACTCTGCAATCTACTGAAGAATTCCTGTTGGGGTTTAAAGATCTCCCAGCGTTTTCCCCATACAGACGGCTGTTAGTACATTTGCAAACAGAGTACATCCAGACTAGACAACTCCTGTAGGAGCTGTTTGATCAGAGTCTGTTCTGTTTGCTAATAATATAGAACTGATTCTGAAGTTTCTGTCACAGCCGATATTTCTATGTTAAAGTGTAATTCTAAAAAAAAGTTCATGAATATCCATGCAGTAACAATTCTCAAGTCGATTTAACCCTTTCACCGCCAATATCGAAAAAATGCACCACGACAAATAGTGCAGTCTTTTCAAGGCGGCGTCTGATCAGGTACTTCACTTTTTGTCTGAATCTCTAATTCTAGATCTGTGTTTTATTCATTTAAATTCTGTATTTATCTATTCCATTTCGTTATTTTACCGAATCATTTAATAAAATTGGTTTGCAGACAATTATAAATTTGGCGCCAAAAGGGTTAATCCTGCAGGAGCCGTCTGATCAAGGTCTGCTCTGTGTGCTTGTTATATAATATAGATATGATTACAATGTATACAGTTTCTTATATGAATATTTATGGAGTAAAGGGTTAACTCGATCATATACGATAGGACTTTAACCTGCTAGGTAAACTATCATCCGCACAAATCTGCCTGCAAGCTTCGACTTTTGAAACAAAGGCGATAGTTTCCTTATCTTCCGTTATACAATCTGAACATCAGCCAGTTTGGATTTTTAGGAGACGTTGAGTTTCCAAGTAGTTATAAGTATGGCAATAATAATGATAATGATTTGTAATAATAATAATTATTAACAATTTTAATAACAATAATTATAGTAATGATGATGATGATTATTTGTGTAGTCAAGTTTCACACACATTACACTACGTGTCAAAAAGGTCCTGGAGTGTTCTTGTGTCCGTGCGAGCTTAGAAACCTTCTATTTATATAAAAAGTTTTCGTTCATTTTTTGCCCAATTCAAAGGTACGTAACTCCCATAATACATGCATGGATCCAGTTAAAGGGACACACCGGGTAATTTTTTCGTCCACTAATCATCATTAACTTTTTGTCTGACGTGATAATCCAATTCTGACTTCAGGTTTGTACTCAGCATACCGAAATACATAAATTATGTGAATTTGAAAAAATTCAGACACAAAAAGATTTTTTTCGAAAAAAAATAATTATAATACATAAAAAAAATTTGATGTGATATCTCAATTCTGACTTCAGATCTGCATTCAGCATACCGAAATACATATAAAACGCGAATTTGAACAAAATCGGAGACAAAAATGTTTTTTTCGGAAAAAACCCTCGGTATGCTCAGTGCAGATCTGGAGTCAAACTTGAGTTATCGCGTCAGATAAACGAGTTACTGGTGATGAGTGGACGAAAAGAAGTTGTCTCAGATTTTATTCAAATTCGCATATTTTATGAATTTTGGTATGCTGAATACAGATCTGAAGACAGAATTGAGTTATCAAATCAGATAAAAAAAAGTTATTGATGACTGATGGACGAAAAAATAATTCTTGAAAAATTGTTTCAGTGTATCCCTTTAACTGGATTCATGCCTGATTTATGGGAGTTACGTACCTTCAAAATTGAGGAAAAAGTAGCGAAATTGGTTACATGGGACAGATTTGGTATAAAAATACAAGAGTAAAGTATCCTGCGAACAGAGTAAAAATATAAGTCGAAAAGTACGACTGGAAGGAAAAAACTCACTTAAATCACTGATTTATTGGTTTTTATTAGATCCAGATCTAATAAAATTACTAATAAGTATACATGGTGTACAGTTCGCATACATGGTACACTCTGGGTATACTTGTTGGTGTACAGTTCGTATGTACACGGTGCACTCTGGGTATACTTGTTGGTGTACAGTTCGTATACACGGTGTACTCTGTGGATACTTGGTGTACAGTTCGTATACACGGTGTACTCTGTGGATACTTGGTGTACAGTTCGTATACGCGGTGCACTCTGTGTATATTTGGTGTACAGTTCGTATACGCGGTGCACTCTGGGTATACTTGGTGTACAGTTCGTATACACGGTGTACTCTGGGTATATTTGGTGTACAGTTCGTATACACGGTACACTCCGGGTATACTTGGTGTACAGTTCGTATACACGGTGCACTCTGGGTATACTTGGTGTACAGTTCGTATACGCGGTGTACTATTGGTATATTTGGTGCCCAGGGCATATTCATAAATCCATGACCGACCATTCATGGGATAGACTTGGTACATAACTGATACTCGATATACAGGACGTATACTTGGTGTACATGGGGTATACTTAGTGCACACTGGGTTTACTTGGTGTACATGGGATATACTTGGTGCACTCTGGGTATACGCTGTGTACATGGGGTTAACTTGGTGTACATGGGATAGACTTGGTGCACCCTGGGTATACGCTGTGTACATGGAGTAGACTTGGTGCAACCTGGTTATACGCTGTGTACATGGAGTAGACTTGGTGTACATGGGGTAGACTTGGTGTACATGGGGTAGACTTGGTGTACATGGGGTTAACTTGGTGTACATGGGGTAGACTTGTGCACTCTGGGTAGCCTATACGCTGTGTACATGGGGTAGACTTGGTGTACATGGGGTTTACTTGGTGTACATGGGGTAGACTTGGTGCACCCTGGGTATACGCTGTGTACATGGGGTAGACTTGGTGTACTCCATAAATACGCCTTGTTATGTCTTTGTAAACAGAGAAGACCCAGATCAGATGGTTCCTGTAGGAGCCATCTGATCAGGGTCTGCTCTTTTTGCTTATGATATAATATAAATATAATTCTACAATTTCTGACACGGGGAAAAATTCCCGTATCCATGTCTTATAAAAAGTAAATATAATTAATATTCATGATGTCATTATTTCTCACATGAATATTCATGGAGTAAAGGACTATCGTAACTTAACCCATTCCCTATTGAATAATCATGTAAACGTTTATGTGAAGGAAATAGTTAATTAACCCTTTCCTTCATAAATACCCCTTTGCAAACACAGTAGACCCAGAAGGCAAGTGTCTGCTCTGTTTGCCAGTGTTTGGTTATGGAATTACAGTGAACCCTCATTATACCGGCATTCGTTACAATGGCACCCTCGTTATACCGGCAGTATGTATTGAAACAAAATTATGGTTAAGTCGTTGAAACAACCACTGAATAAATAGGTAAAATGCCATTAAGACAGGTGATCGCTTAATGCAGAACAGAAGAAGTGCAAAACGCTCCCTTTCACTTCTTGTGCTTTGCATTAAGCGTTCACCTGTTGGTACTAGTTTAAAACTGGCAATATGGTTCCTTTCATATCTAAACTCGTTATAACGACAACCTCGTTTTACCAGCATCATGTCTGGAAACAAACACCTCCGTTGTAACGAGTGTTCACTGTATATAGATATCTTATTGTACTGGCCAAATTCTTTAATGTTCATTAGTCATTGTAAAATGTAATCTAATTAATATTCATGATATCGTTATTTCTTATATGAATATTCATAGATTAAAGGAATAACACATTAAGTAAAATAGTTGTTCATATATATATGAAATAAAGGCTTACATCAAAGCCTGGGATAAACTTGGTTCAAGTCCAAAATCGATCTACATAGCCAGATTTGGGGAATCGGCTGGGTTGATAACACATTCCCTCCCAGTGACGCATTTTGGCGCATCTGTAAAAGTCACATTTTGAAACCATTGTGATAAATAGAGCATTTGCTCCATAGGAGCAAATGCGCTATTTATCACAATGATTTCAAAACAACATACAATGTAATTCTATTTTTTTCCTTTTCTCTAGAAAATGTTCCTTTTGGGTAGATTTATTCAAAGAGATTGGGTCTAAATATAGTCTAGGGTGAATTGGTTAAGCATAGTATACCCTTTTCTTCCTTAAAATGTTTTACAATATCTGCCTTGTGTGAAGATGCATTGTGATACAGAGGGTGGATGTATTTCATGCCGCTTAATTCCGACACTTTGCTTGGTTTGTGGACATTGGTAGCCATTGCACATGCATTCTTCAAACTTGGCATGCAGTTGCAACTTATGGAGGCGAACATTTTTAGGGGTGACTTATTAAGGTCAAGGTCATACATCAAGGTCAAGGGTCAAATTACCGGTTAAATTTAGATTGGCAATCATTTTGTCACCATTCCAGCATACATCCTTCAAACTTGGCATGCATGTGGAACTTATTGAGTTTTATTTTTTGGGAGTGACAAAGTCACATTTTATTACTACTGTAATAATGTGTAGGTGAAATTCAGCCACAAAACTAGATGTTTATAAACTAGGCTTAAGGCTGTAAAATAAAAAGAACACTTTATTGGGTTGAATATTTATTTCAGCACAAATAAGAACAGATTTGCATTTTAAGTTTCACTCTTTTCAACAATTTAGTTTATATACAAGGTTTGTTTCAAAACAAATGCAACTCCTGGTATATTTCACAATCCATGTGATCCTTAGGTGCTGTAAGTATCTACAGACATTGGCATGTAACTCTTTCCCTATTGAATATTCATGTATTTTTTTACATGAAGGAAAGAGTTGGCATTTAACCCTTTCCCTGTTCTATGTTTATTACAAATTTCAATACCTACTGAATATTCATGGACAAAATAATTATAATGAAATATGGAAGGTGGAACATTGTATCCATTTAAGTGAGTAAAGAACAGATCTATCAAATTCCACTAGCAAACAGAGCAGACCCTGATCAGACGACTTCTATAGGAGCCATCTGATCTGGGTCTACTCTGTTTGCAGATGCGTGAAAACACTTTTATATGAAGGAAAGGGTTAACCATTTCCCTGTTGAAAAATCATGTAAACGTTCATATGAAGGAAAGAGTTAATCTCATAACCCTTCACTCCATTAATATGCCTTTCTATGCCTTTGCAAACAGTGTAGACCCAGATCAGACAGTCCATATAGGAGCCTTCTGACCAGGGTCTGCTCTTTCTGTTTATGAAATTATATTGATCTTATTCTAGTTTCTGCCTTGATAAAATTCTTTTGCAATTATAAAATATAATCTAATTAATATTTGTGATATCCTTATTTCTTACATGAATATTCATGAAGTAAAGGGTTAATACATATCAGTAAAATGCTTTGTTTATATGAAATAAAGGCTTACATCAAGGCAGAGATTAACTTAGTTTAGGTTCAAACGTGGTTCTACATGGTTATATTTGGGGAATCAGCTGGGTTTTTAAGCACAGTAACACTTTTTTCTTTAACCCTTTCCCTGTTTTATGTTTATTCCAAATTGCAATACCTACTGAATATTCATGGACAAAATAGTTAATTAATTATGAAAGGTGGAACATTGTAGCCATTTTAGAAAGTAAAGAAGCAGAACTATCAAATTCCATGAGCAAACAGAGCAGACCCTGATCAGACGGCTCCTATAAGAGCCATCTGATCTGGGTCTACTCTGTTTGCAAATGCCTGAAAAGGTGTTTATATGAAGGAAAGGGTTAAATCGTTTCACAATGTCTGTCTTGTGTGAAGACGCATTATTATATAGGGGGTGGATGTATTATATCCTGCTTGAAGACTCGCACTTTACGAAACAATTTTTCATATGTTTTTCAATACAAAATCTCTGTAAAACCTCTTTATACATTGACTTCCCACTTAAAGGATGCCTTTTAATACCTTTGCAAACAGAGTAGACCCAGATCAGACGGCTCTAATAGGAGCCGTCTAATCTGGGTCTGCTCTGTTTGCTAATGGTATTTGATGGATAATGTTTCTACAGTGCCTTCCAAAAACTCTCCAGTCCATGATTAGCCATGAAATCTTGTATAATGTTCAAGTGTGAATGTGTTAAAAAATAAGCTTTTAGCAGCAGTTACATTTCACTAAAGGGCTAGATGAATTAAAAGCAGTCAAAGTGGATACTAAGTTAAACACATTATGCAAGAATGATATATAGGGAGTTGCATTAGTTGGAACATTCCTTTGTATGTTTATCATATTTCTGGAAAAGACCTCTTTGTAAATACAACCTACAGTAAAATCTTGTTTATTCAAACACTTAAATACATATTATTATTGATCTTTAAGACAGGTGGCAGCTTAATACATGATGAAAGTGATGCAGAAACCTCCTCTATGAGTTTTTTCTGCATGACTGTCACCCTGCATTAAGCAGCCACCTGCCGAAAAGGATCTAAATTCTTCTATACAGAAAATTTGAATAATGGAGATTTTACTGTATATTGATATTAGTTTGTTAACCCTTTCCTCCAAAAATACACCTTTCTATTCATTTGCAAACAGAGTAGACCCAGATCCTACAGGAGATCTTTGATCAGGTTCTACTCTAAGTGCTTATGATATGGTATAGGAATGATTCTATTGTTTCTGCCTTGACCAAATCTTCCTGTGTCCGTGAGCTAATCTAGAAATTAATCTAATAAATATTCATGATATCATAATTTCTTGCATAAATATTCATGGAGTAAAGGGTTAAAGGGAATATGACACATAACATGTACAATAATATAGGTAACTGAGATTTATAATTATCAGATAATGAACCTTGTAGTGTAGCACTCTGTCTTTAGTCCGGCTTCAAACGTTTAAGAAAGTGTCAACTGACAGAAAATGAGAAAATATCTTTACATTTTTGCTCAAATTCAAGGTTATATACCGTATTCTCCCCAATAAACGGTCCCACTCTAATAAATGCCCCGGTAATACTGTGGGGAAACTAATGAACAATGAAACAACTAAAATCCTACATAATAACCATTAGGTATTTTTTAAAATACATCAGGTGGCTTAATGATGTTCGAAAGCAATGCAGATAGCTCCCTGAGAAGCTTTTACATTGCTTTCATTCTGCATTAAGCAACCACCTGTGTACAAATATTGCTTTCATTCTACATGATGTCCAAAATGCAAGAATTGAACGCCTGCAGGTGAGTTTATTAGAGATTATACGGTACTTGAAGTACACTAAACATTCAGACACACAAACTTAGGCAAACAGTGCGTACCTATAATATTAATATGAATATTCATATAACAAATATTGACAGTATGAATATTACCTCATTCCCTCCTAGACTATTTTTAGACACAACCTCTTTGAATAAATCTACCGAAAAGGAGCATTTACTATAGTATAGAAAAGGAGAATTGTAGAATTGTGTAGTTTTGAAACCATTGTGATAAATAGAGAATTTGCTCCTATGGAGCAAATGATCTATTTATCATATTGGTTTTAAAATGTGACTTTTACAGAGGCGCCAAAAAGCGTCACTAGGTGGGAATGTGTTAATGTGCTGAATTTGTATAATGGCATTACGAACAAAGGAATGTCCCATTCCCCTTCTGTCATATTGTCTCTAAATGTAGCACATTTTAAAGAGGAAAAAGTTACTAAGTTTATTAACTCTGGCAAACAAGCTTATTTAATCATTTTAATAATGTGAAAAAAAAATCCAATAACGCTGGCAAATATGGTTTGAGCAATCTTCACATTAACCCTTTCACAGTCAATGTCGCAAAAATGCACCATGACAAATAGTGCAGTTCCAGATGAGACAAAAATACCATGACAAATAGTGCAGTTCCAGATGAGACGCTGCCTTTTCAAGGGGAAGCCTGATCAGGGACTTCACTTTTTGTCTCAAACACTATTTCTATCTGTGCTTTATTCCTTTGAAATTTGCATTTATTTATCTTATTTCCTTATTTTACCGAATGATTTAACAATATTGGATTGCAGACGACAATTAGAAATTTGGCGCCTAAAGGGTTAAGGTTGTTCATCTGTTAAAGTTTAATACAATTCCTCCTAATTGTGTATGAGGAGTCGGATACATAAGATTTTTTACAATATCTTACATAATGAAGAACATTTCCAAGTCCCTTAACAACTCTGGCAAAAAGTGTCCAACCAAAATTTCCTTTCTTTACGACCATCTTCACATCAAGGTTGTTCATCTGTGAAAGTTTATAGTGAAGAAAAATTAAAGTCCCTTAACTCTGATAAAAATAGTCCCAGCAAAAAAATCCCTTATTCACATACATCTTCATATTAACATGGTTTATCTGCGAATGTTTGAATCAAATCCTCCCCTCGGTGTATAATGAGTTGGACACACAAGTATTTGTGGGACTAAGCACGTTGGACAAACATACGGATGGACAAGAGCAAGGCTATATGCCTTTCATTTTGCAAAACAAAGCAGACCCTGATCTAGTGGCTTCTACAGGAGTTATCTGATCTGGTAAGCTAAGAAAGGCATGTCTTTGGGGTAAAAGATTACAACAAATAAGAATAATGATATGATTTTTTTTCTATCCAGCAGTTTCTAAACCCTTTACTCCATGAATATTCATAAAAGAAACAATAACATTATGAATATCAATCAGATTTGTTAACCCTTCGCTTGCTAATCGCATCAATATACCTACCTGTAAATAGTGAAGACCCAGATGAGACAGATCCTGCAGGAGCTGTCTCATCAGGGTCTGCACTATTTACTAGTTGATTGTGCAACCAGTGCACTCCACAGCAGTGATTGCACAGCGAAATACTTGTACACAGTGAAGATATACAATGTATGTAATTATACAACAGGGCATGGGTAAAGAAGGAGAAATGTACTTTAAAATTCAGCAAGCGAAGGGTTAAATTATTTTTATAACAGCACATGAACACATGAGGTTTTTGGCCATATGTAGAATCAAATCTATACTATTTTATAAACAAACAGAGCCAACCCTGATCAGACAGCTCCTACAGACGCCATCTGATCTGGGTCTACTCTATTTGCAAAGGCGTAGAAATGCATATTTATGGAGAAAAGGGTTAAATTTTAACCCCTCGGCACATGTACACTAATAACAAAAACAAAGTAGCACTTCAAAGCATGATATTATAATACAATCATTTCATGCTGATCCATATGCAATGAAAATAAATACAACACACACAATTCTTAGAAATGTATGCACACTAGATGGATCTGTCAAACACTCACATGGAAAAACCTTTGTACAATATTTTATCATTAAAATTCATGGAAATTTGTACAGTATTTACAACTCAGCCAACTATTCTATGAAACAAATGATTCATGTTACAAGCGTGTTTATAACTGTCCCACAGTCTCACTAAAGCCACCTGTTTAACCCCTCCCTCCATGAATATTCATGTAAGAAATAATTATGTCATGAATATCAATTAGATTAATTTGTTATAAAAGCACATGGACACATTAATTTTTGGCCATGGCAGAAACTGTAGAATCATATCTTTAGTAAGCGAACAGCAAACAGAGCAGACCCTGATCAGACGGCTCCTATAGGAGCCGTCTGATCTGGGTCTCCTCCGTTTGCAAAGGGGTAGAAAAGCGTATTTATGGAGTAAAGGGTTAATATTCATATAAGAAATTATGACATCAGGAATTTGCAAACAGAGCAGACCCTGATCAGACTGCTCCCACAGAAGCCATCTGATCTGGGTCAACTCTTGTTTGCAAATGCATGGAAAGGCATTTATATGAAGGAAAGGGTTAAAACATGAGTCTGTTGGTTTTGCTTAATGCACGGCAAAAGTGATACATACATATATCACTTTGGCACTGCATTAAGCTACCGCCTCTTTTAACAAGAGCCGCGTGTGGCGCCAACCCTCGTCTGATTTGGTGCTTGTCCAGCTAAATTCAACATTTTTGAAAAATAAAAAGGGACATAACTCCAAAATTTTGAAATCAAGAGTTATGGTTCTTACCCTCAATGAGATCCACTAACCTATGAAGTTCCATGTTGATACGTCTTACACTTTTCAAGTAATGAGCTATATTAAAGTTTTTCCACGCCGCCACCGACAACGACGACTCAGTGATCACAATAGCTCGACTTTTCTTCAAAACAGACAAGCTAAAAACTCCAGAATGATTCAATGATGCAAATGGTTCATGCTATAAGGCCGCTTCCATATCTGAGTGTTTACAATTGTACAAGTCTCTCTAAAGCAATCACATGATTTGTTTTAATAGAAGTCTGTAAAATCAGGTGCTTTTGCTTAATGCAGGGCAAAAGTGATACAGAAAGCTCCACTGCATTAACCCTTTACTCCATAAATATACCTTTCTATGCCTTTGCAAACAGAGTAGACCCAGATCAGACAGCTCCTACAGGAGCATACTGTATCACATTTGCACTGCATTTAGCTATCACCTGATTTAAAAATCCAGAACACACCTTTGTCTTGGTCTAAATGAAATTGTCTTTAAAAAAAAATGCTTACATTAGCTGAACTGAGCAAACAGAGCAGACCCTGTTCAGACAGCTTCTACAGGAACCACACAGCTTCTGTAGGAACCATCAGATCTGCATCTACTCTGTTTGCAAAAGCACAAAAAGCAGTTGTATAAGGGAAAGGGCTGAGCAACATTTGACTATACTATTTGTTTCGCATTGTTTGTCAAAGGACACTGATCAGTAAATAACCATGTCCTTACAAATACTGAGCAAAAATGTCCTACAATAAAAGCATTCTCCACCAGGGAAATCTAACCAGCAAAAACGATTACTTACACTGTCTAAATACATGTATAATCAAAATCTAAAATGATCTATAAGAAAAATAATATGGACCTGGAAAATGTAATACCTAGAACAATATAACTTTTTCTTGGTCCATTAGTGCTTATAGGATTCATAACCCTCTACCTATTGATATTTTAATGTCAGAAATAATTACATTATGAATATTCATTAGCTAAACTTTATAATAGCACATGAATACAGAAGTGTTTGGTATTGACAGAAACTGTAGAATCATATATCATTTTATTGCCAAACAGAGCAGAACATGATCAGACAGCTTAAAGACGCTGTCTGATCTGGGTATACTCTGCTGGCAAAGACATATCAATGGAGTAAAAGGCTAATGTTTTACACATTTGGTTCTGTAAGAGTGTTGTATCTTATATACACAAATATCACATCTGTAGAGATTCTTCTCCAGTTTCTACTCCAGTCTATTTGCTTTAACCCATTCCCTCATAAGCTATCTTTAGATCCTACCTCTTTGAATAAATCTACTGAAAAGGAGCATTTACTAGAGAAAAAGAAGTTTAGAATTGTGTAGTTTTTTAACCATTGTGATAAATAAAGCATGGGGGAAAATGCCCTACATGTATTTATCACAATGGTTTCAGAAAGAGACTTTTACAGAAGTGTCAATATGAGGGAATGAGTTAATTTTAACAGCGAATATGAGGGAATGGGTTAATTTTAACAGCGAAAATGAGGAAATGGGTTAATTTTAACAGTGAATTTGTGATTGCCTCTGCAAACAGTGTGGATCTAGATGAGTCACTGTCAAAGTAATTCAGCATCTCATTAGCATCCAAACGGATTGTATACTTAACCCTTTACTCCATGAATATCTATGTAAGAAAATAATGACATCATGAATATTCATGTAAAAAAATACTGACATCATAAATCAGGAATTGTTTGTCTTGGTATAATCAGATCTTTATTGCTCTAAAATTAAACAGATCAGATCCCGATCAGACGCCGTCTGATCTGGGTCTACTCTGATTGCAAAGGCATAGAAAGGCGTATCAATGGAGTAAAGGGTTGTGACAGAGAAATAGTTTAAATATAAACATGGTCAGATTATCTCCTTCATGAAGCTGATATTTACATTATGTACATATATTTACACTGTACTAAAAGTTCACTCTCGTCAACGAAAGAGGGATCGTCGTCCATTTCTGTCCTCATCAGGTTCATTTAAAATCATCAATTGTGGTTCACTATCTGAAAGAAGATAAATAAAAAACGTTTTAACCCTTTCCTCCATAAACTATTTTTAGACCCAACCTCTTTGAATGAATCTACCGAAAAGGAGCATTTTACTAGAGAACAGGAAAATGTTATAATTGTGTGGTATAGAAACCCCTGTGATAAATAGAGCATTTGCTCCTATGGAGCAAATGCTCTATTTATCATAATGGTTTCAAGAAGTGACTATTATAATGGTTTCAAGAAGTGACTATTACAGAAGCATAGAAAGGCAAATTTATGGAGGAAAGGGTTAAACTTAAGAATCCAAAACTTGAGCTGTCAGTAAAATTCAAAACTACTGCTCTGTCAATAAAATTCAAAGCTAAAGCTGTCAATAAAATTCAAAGCTAAAGCTGTCAGTAAAATTTAAAACTAATGCTGTCAAAAAAATTCAAAGCTAAAGCAGTCAGAAAGTGCTACTAGAAATACCAGCACAACAATACTTTGACCTCTCAATCTTAAGATGACCTTGAACTTTGACCTCTTAATCTTAACTAGACCTTGAACTTAAGTAAAATGTTGTCTTGAAACTACCTAGATAGCCATCAAGTAGTTTACAAGTTATGGACAAGAAATGAAATAACCACCAAACAAACATGAAAACTAAACTAGGCACCAGTTCAAACTTAGAACTTAGCAGATCACATGATCATTTATGAATATCTATTCAATCAGAGACCAATCCAATCGATGTAAAACTGAGAAAAATCATAAAACCTATGCATTCAATATATTTTTGACAGTAAAACTATACATTTTTTGAAAAAGTTATCATTTGTGCATCATTTGTGCATGCAATCATTTATTTGATAACAATTTAGTAGGATTCACATGGAGAAATTTATCAGTGGGTACAAAGATGTGATTGTCAAAAAATGAAACAGTTGTTTCCTTTGTATATATAGTAACGATTGTTTTTCTCAAGCTTTATTACCAATCCCTATAGTCTGATCAGGGTCTACTCAGTTTGCAGAAGAATAAATATGTCTTTTCACCCATTTGCAAACAGAGTAGACTCAGATCAGACGGCTCCTATAGGAGCCGTCTGATCAGGGTCTGCTCCGTTTGATAATGGAATGTGATAGATCTGTTTCTTTACTTTCTAACATAGCTACAATGTTCCCCCTTCCATAATAACCATTTTGTCAATGAATATTTAGTAGGTATTGAAATTTGGAATAAACATTGAACAGGGAAAGGATTAAGCACATAAGAAATATAAGTAATTTTAATCACATGTTTGCCTAAATATATGAGCGTGTAGTCATTATCATACCTTCATATTCTTGATCAGGTACTATAGTGAATTCCGGGTCATCAATTTGAAAATCGTCATCACCACAGGAACAAGTTGAGTCATGATGTATGCGATGGTGTTTCACAATTGGCACATATCTTCTGCCCACCTTGAGTTTCCTGAAACAATGACAGAAAAATATCCCTGTTGAATATTCATGTATTGTAAACAAGAGCACGGCAAGCGGTGCGAACGCTCGTCTGCTATCGTTTTGGTATGTGTGGACAGGCCTTGTCAAGATGAACATGCATACCAAAAATGAAGGTTGTAAATGAAAAATTGAAGAAGTTATGGTCAATGTTAAGACGTCAACGACGCGGACGCCGGAGTTACGACAATAGCTCGTGATTTCTTCGAAACAGACGAGCTAAAAATATTGACATCATGAATATATGTTGTTTCTTTACAACGTTACAGAAAATTGTTTGGATCCAGATGATATTTGAGTAAACTGGTGTTCAATCAGGAACAAAACTTTCTGACACTGGTTTTGAAATTATTTAAAAAAAAACCGAAAGTTACACAGCATTCAAAGCAAACATACACACATCAATTTTTCTTTACTCCACACTCAGTGGATCACTTTTTATTTCCTAAATAATTTACAGTAAAACCTGTCTTAAGCGAACATTCATTTATTGACAAAAGGAGTCTTAAAAATCAGGTGGTTGCTTAATACAGGAAGAAAGAAAAGCAGAAAACTGCAATGGGAGCTTTCTACATTACTTTCAACATTCATTAAGCTACCACCTGTCTTAAAGACTCAGAATTAAACATCTTTTAAATGATCACTTAACCCTTTCCCTTTTCTAAGTTTAGTAGAAATTTCAATACCTACTGAATATTCATTGACAAAATAGTTATAAAGAAATATGGAAGGTGGGACATTGTAGACATTTTAGAAAGTAAAGAAACAAATCTATCAAATTCTATTAGCAAACAGAGCAGACCCTGATCAGACGGCTCCTCTAGGAGCCATCTGATCTGGGTCTACTCTGTTTGCAAATGCATGAAAACACTTTTATATGAGGGAAAGGGTTAAAGACTCAGAATTAAACATCTTTTAAATGATCACTTTATCCATTCCCGCCTTTTGAGGCCTCTGTAAAAGTCCCTTTTTTCAAAACCATTGTGATAAATAAAGCATTCAAAAAATTTGCTCCAATGGAGCAAATGCTCTATTTATCACAATGGTTTCAAAACTACACAACTCTAAAATCTTTTTTTTCTCTAGTAAATGCTCCTTTTCGGTAGATTTATTCAAAGAGGTAGGATCTAAAAATAGCCTATGTGGGAATGGGTTAATAGAGTATCTACTGTACTTACTTTCGGTAATACAGTATCATCACTGTGGCAATAATGACTACAGCCACCAGGATGGGAACCGATATGTACACTGCCACTAAATTGTGCTTCTCTTGTACCATGGTAACGTTGACTGGTACCTGTACTGTCACAGTGACTGTGTGGGGTGGGGTTGGAATTGTTACCGACTCCTCTCCTGATGTTACTGAAGAAAAATAATTCATTCAGCCTTTACCACATAGGGATGCCTTTTTGATGCCTTCGCAAACGGAGTAGATCCAGATCACATGCTCTTTGATGAGCATCTGATCTGGATCTACTCTGTTTTCTTATGATATGATATAACATTCTACAGTTTCTTCAATGGTTAAACACAGTATGCCATTATAAACAAGAGTGCCAGTGGGCACAATATACGCCCGTCTAGGTTTTGTTCAACATAAACTGGGGTTAACGTATTTGCCAAATTCAAATTCTAAGTCCAATTTTGCGACCAAGTTTCAAGGTTGTAAATAGGCATACTTTAACAAAAAACCTTAACCAAAAATTCTAAATTAAAAAGTGCCATAATTGTGTCTAAATGCTTGAGATGAAGATGAAGCTTGTGATGGTGAACAAATGTTTCAAGTTTAAAAGCTTTATCTGAAAGGATTATGTAAATAAGTGGACTTTAACCAAAACCTTAACCAAAAATTCCAAGCTAAAAAGCGTCATAATTATGTCAAAATGTTAGACAGCATTATGTACTAAAAGGGTTATGTAAATAAATGGACTTTAACAAAGCCTTAACCATAAATTCTAAGTTAAAAAGGGGAATAATTCTGTCAAAATGCTTGAAAGAGTTATGTACTCTTGTCTACAGGTTAAGATTGTGATGGTGAACAAGTGTTCCAAGTTTAAAAGTTTTATCTCAAAGGGTTATGTAAATAAATGGACTTTAACAAAGCCTTAACCAAAAATTCTAAGTTAAAAAGGGGCATAATTCGGTCAAAATGCTTGACAGAGTTATTTTCTCTTGCCTACAGGTGAAGGTTGTGACGGTGAACAAGTGTTCTAAGTTTAAAAGCTTTATCTCAATGGGTTATGTAAATAAATGGACTTTAACAAAGCCTTAACCAAAAATTCTAAGTTAAAAAGGGGCATAATTCAGTCAAAATGCTTGACAGAGTTATTTACTCTTGCCTACAGGTGAAGGTTGTGACGGTGAACAAGTGTTCCAAGTTTCAAAGCTTTATCACAAAGTGTTATGTAAATAAGTGGACTTGTTCCACATAAATTGAGGTTAACATTTTTGCTTAACGCAAATGCTAAACGCAAATTCTAAGTCCAATTAAGCGACCTTGACCTTGGATAAATGAGCCGGGACTTGGCAGGCTACTGTAGCATGTCTAGATAAACATTTTGGTTAAATTTGGGAAGGATCCACCAAGCGGAACTTGAGTTAGAGATGTTACAGACAGACAGACCGGTTAACATTTTTGCTAAACGCAAATTCTAAGTCCAATTGTGTGACCTTGACCTTGGATAAACAAACCGGGACTTGGCAGGCTACTGTAGCATGTCTAGATAAACATTGTGGCTAAATTTGAGAAGGATCCACCAAGCGGAACTTGAGTTAGAGATGTTACAGACGGACAGACGGACAGACAACTAGACGGACAGACAGACGGACGGACAGACGGACAGACAGCGCCATTCCATAATACGTCCCGTTTTTTCAAACGGGCGTATAAAAATCAGAAAACTAATATTCATAGCCAGTATTTCTTAAATGAATATTCAAATCGTTAATATGTAAATGAACAGTTAGTTAATCAATGTTATTAAGTCCTTTTGACTTCAGTTAATATTTTCCAAGCAATTGATTTATAAACACATTTGATAACTAGAAAATTGCGTCTGTAAGACACAGCGATGCCCCCATGGTGGTGCTTGACAATCAAAAAACTGTGACAACCAACTGCATGTATAAGTGTGACACACAGACAGACAAGCATGACACACAGACAGACGGAAGGACGGACAGGTGCAAAACATAATGCCCCCAGACTATCGTCAACTGGGGCATAACAAGATTCCTGTAAGACATTGACACCTAAATTTAATAAAACAAGAGAACTGCATGTGGGTGCAAACACCCTCCTGTTCAATTGTAGCCTGACCAATGTTGACGCTCCATCAGGAGTCTTCTGATCAAGGTCTGCTCTAATAATAGATCCAACTCTACAGCTTCTACCAATACCAAATATTTCTGTGTACATATGCCATCATAAGAATTAAATTAAGCTAATAAATATTCATGACATCATTATTTCTTACATGAATATTTAACAGGTTAAGGGTTAACCCTTTCCCTTATGTAAGCGCATTTTGACGCATCTGCAAACAGGGTAGACCCAGATTAAACAGCTCCTATAGGAGCCGTCTGATCAGGGTCTGATCTGTTTGCTTATGGTGTAATATAGTTCTGATTCTACAACTTCTTCCTAAGCCTAAATGTCACATGTTCATAAGCCATTATAAAAAATAATCTTATTAATATTTATGACGTCATTATTTCTTACATGAATATTGAACGGGTAAAGAGTTAAATGAATATTCATGAAGTAAAGATTTTATGAACTTACACAGTTATTAGATAAGATGTCTGATGGTGAAGACCCAGATCAGTCACTGCTTTACATACACAGTTCTAACGAAGGTCAGCACTTATAATTTGCTAAGTTTTATAACAAAATACTAGATATTGGGGAGTAACAAACAGTGTAGACTGGTCAGGAACAATATTTTAACCCATGTCCTCATAGGCTATTTTTAGATCCAACCACTTTGAATGAATCTACCCAAAAATCAAAAATCTACCCATTTACTAGAGAAAAGTAAAATTTTAGAATTTTGGAGTTTGAAACCATTGTGATAAATAGAGCATTTGCTCCTATAGGAGCAAATGCTCTATTTATCACAATGGTTTCAAGAAGTGGTTATTACAGAGGCGTAGAAAGGTGTATTTATGGAGGAAAGGGTTAAAGAATATTTCAAGCAATAGTTACTTAATATTCATAAAAGAGATAATCAATTTATGAATAATAATGAACTGAAATTTTACACTATCAAATGAACAATGGAATTCTAGGCTCTGTCAAAAACTGTAGAATCAGGTCTACTCTGGTAATGAATATATGTGGAGTAAAAGGTTTAATTAAGTAAATGGTCTGTGTTGAAACCATTTGCTTTAGGCAAATAAAATTTCTGATGTTAAGGTTCATTTACATACATCAATGCACTAACTTTAAAACTTCATACAAAATAGGTTTTTACATGATTTGGTGACTTACAGTTAAGTATTCCAGCATCTGTGATTATAACAATGTCATCACTGGTAAACAGCGGGAAAGCCAAATACTGCTCCTTAGCCTGTTCTATCAACATCTCCACAACCTGTAAACAACCAAAATATATAATCCTTTACTCAATTAATACGCCTTTTTATGCCTTTGCAAACAGAGTGGACCCAAATCAGATGGTTTCTATAGGAGCCGTCTGATCAGGGTCTGCTCTGTTTGCATATGACATAATATAGATATGATTCTACAGTTTCTGTCAAGGCCAAAATATACCGGTAGTAACAGTGCCATAATTATCCGATATATTAGGTGGCCTTAGACAAATAGTGCAGACTCTGATGTTTCATCATATTTATATCTCCCCAACATAAGTATACACTATATGAGAGGATAGTGACAGCTTTAACCCTTTACTTCAGCAATACCACTTTCAACCTCTTTGCAAACACAGTAGACCCAGATTAAACAGCTCCTGTAGGTCTGTTCTGTTTGCTATGGAATGATATAGATCTGATTCTACAGTTTCTGGCCAAAGTTTCTTGTGTTCTTTACTAAATATAAAAAATACTCTAATTCCCTGTTGTTCTATGTTTATTCCAAATTTCAATACCTACTGAATATTCATGGACAAAAAGTTATAATGAAATATGAAAGGTGGTACATTATAGCCATTTCAGAAAGTAAAGAAACAGATCTATCAGATTCCTCTAGCAAACAGATCGGACCCTGATCTTGGTCTACTCTGTTTGCAAATGAGTGAAAACACGTTTATATGAGGGAAAGGGTGTTAAGATGATGTTTCATACATTTGAAATAAATGACGCCTGCCATATTTGTTTTTCTACAAGAATAGCGGTAATACATTTTTGTCTTGGGCATAAGCATCATCAATATTGCTGCCCTTATTTTCGTGACTCCTTCATATAACCTTTTTAAACAGAGCAGACCCAGATCAGACAATTCCTGTTGAAGCCATCTGATCAGGGTCTGCTCTGTTTGCTTATGAAATTATATAGGTCTGGTCCTAGAGTTTTTGTCTAAGTCAATAATTCCTTTTTAAATTTTGATCTGATATAAATTAAATAATGAATATTCATCAAGTGGTCAATCTACGCATAAATGTTAATTTGGGTAAGTGTTTTACTCATTACCTCATAGGATATTTTTAGACGCAACCTTTTTGAATAAATCTACTGAAAAGAGCATTTACTAGTGAAAAGGATTTTTTTTAGAATTTAATTTTTGAAACCATTGTGATAAATAGAACATTTGCTCCTACGGAGCAAATGCTCTATTTATCACAATGGTTTCAAAACTGTCTTTTACAATGGCATCAATATGAGGGAATGGGTTAATGTATAGCATCATAAACTGCCGTCAAGAATATCCATTATAATGTAATGTACCTTGAATGTTTCACTTTCATTGCTGTTTGGTTTTGCTGGTAAAACTGTTACATCTCCAACAACTGGCATAAATGGCTGCACTGACATGATAATCCTGGTACGGCGAATCTCCAAAATCTGAAAAATAAATGTTTACCTCATTTCAAATAACTAGTTCATTCATAGTTGAGCCCTTTCCCTCATAAAGATTACTTTTGGCACCTTTGCGAACAGAATAGACCCAGATCATATGGCTCCTGTAAGAGCCGTTTGATTAGGGTCTGCTTTGTTTGCTTATGGAATAATACAGATTTGATTCATCACAGGCAACAATTTTCTTGTTAAAAGGTAATGGGCGGGGGTGTTAAAGCAAGAAATATGTATCATGAAGCACTTGAAAAGAAAGTATATTAACTCTTTGCACGCCAAGTAATTTTTCGCCTGCAACAATTGTCATCTGCTTCAATTCTTAAAATAAACTTTCTCTCAGATTTTTGCAAAAATATGGTCAAGATGACAAACAGTTTGGATCCTGATGAGACGCCGCATTATGCGGTGTCTCATCTGGATCCAAACTGTTTGCATAGGTAATCAGTTTCGCCGCAAGCGTGCAAAGAGTTAAAAATGTAATTAAGACTTTGTGCACACATGTACAAATGTATATATGTGCCCTGATATACTAAAACCTTTAGGATTTGCAACCAGATCACTGAACTATGTGACAAAAACTGTAGAACTTAATTAGACACATGTTTTAACCCTTTCCCTGTTCAATATTCACGTTAGAAATCACGACATATTTATTAGCTGAAGTTCCATAATGTAAACTTTTCAAGTTTTCAAGGACATTTTTTTGCTTTACTGTATAACCATAATCAAAAATCACATCTTATCCCTTTACTTCATTAATACGCCTTTCTATGCCTTTGCAAACAGTGTAGACCCAGTAGGAGCGATGTGATCAGGGTGTACTCTGTTTGCTTCTGATATAACATAGATATGATTCTACAGTTTCAGTCATGGCCAAAATTTCCCATATCCATCTGCTTTTATAACACTTTAATCTAATTAATATTCATGATGTCATTATTTTTTACATATATAATACTCATGGAGGAAAGGGTTAAGCAAACAGAGCAGATCCTGGTCAGATGGCTCAAATAGGAGCCATATGATCTGGGTCTATTCTGTTTGCAAAGGCGTAAAAAAATAATAATAATTGAGTAAATTGTTAAGTAAGAAGGGCAATCCTTAATCCTTTAATCCTTTACCTGTTCTGTATTTAGGCCAAATTTCAATACCTACTGAATATTCATTAATAAAATAGTTATAAAGAAATATGGAAGGTGAAACGTTGTAGACATTTTAGAAAGTAAAGAAACAGATCTATCGAATTTTATTAGCAAACAGAGCAGACCCTGATCAGACGGCTCCTCTAAGAGCCATCTGATCTGGGTCTATTCTGTTTGCAAATGTGTGAAAACACGTTTATATGAGGGAAAGGGTTAACTGACGCCTTTTGCCACCTTTGAAAATAGAGTACAGTAAAACACCAGCTTATTAATATTCACACCTTCATTTATAACTTCTTGCATGAATATTGACCCAATAAAGTGTTAATGCATTTGTGTCCCCTGCATAGACAAAGCTATTATTATCCAGAGTACCCTGTAAAATATCCACTAACTTCTACAAGTCAAGGACCACAACTCTAGAGCAACCAGTCAGTATGATTATACCATGCAGGAAACACCATTAAATTCGATTACTCAATATTCATGATGTCATTATTTCATGCATGAATATTCAAGAGGCAAAGGGTTAAATGTTGATCATCTAAGCAAGTTTGGATATACATTACAGAACTAGATTCTATTACACAGTAAAACCTGTCCTATACACATACAGTAGAACTTGTCTTAAGCTGACATTCATTTATTGAACATAGGTGTCTTAAAAAGCAGGTGGTTACTTAATGCAGGGCAAAAGTAATGCAGAAAGCTCCTATAGGAGCTTTCTGCATTAATTTTGACCTGTATTAAGAAACCACCTGCCTTACAAACCCATAATAAGATCTCTTTGATGGCCGCTGAAGAAAGGCTTGACTATTCGTGGCTCTCTTACCTGGGCCAGATTATGGCAAAGTATTTCTGCTAGTGCCAGTCGGACATTGAGACTACTGCTGTTATAGTTGTTTATCTGATCGGAAAAGTGAAGTCTTACTGTGGTAGCATCCTCTGTAAATAGTCAGACATGTTACATATAGAAAGAAATAATATATTAACATATGTGTTTAAATCTCATCAATATCATCCAACCAATTCACTAAAACAATCAGGCGTATTTGTATGTACAGTTGAATTTCGGTATCTTGAACTCGGATAACTCGAACTTTGAAAAAACTTGAAGTAAAAGTTTGGTCCTTCCAAAAATTTACAAAACATAATTGTTCTAAAATGTATCTACAGGAACGTTCGGCATTACTTTAGACCTGCATTAAGCTGTGAAAGTGAGAAATTGTTCCGATTAGAAATCGAATGACTCGAACCTCTGTTATCTCAAAATAATTTGTATGGTCCATTGAAGTTTGAAATATTGAAGTTCAACTGTATATCTAACAAGAGCTGTCACAGTCACGTGACAAATGCCCCCCAAAATTGTACCCCGTGACCTTGACCTTTGACCCATGGACCTGGGAGTTGAACGTCACACATCGTCTTTGTGTGGGGAACATTTGTGCCAGGTTATTTTGAAATCCAATCACAGATTAAGAAGTTATAGAAGGGACACGAATTTGGGACGGACGGATGGAAGGACAGACGGACGGACAGACGGACAATGTTATTACTATATGCCCGACGTTGGGGGCACAAAAACCATAACAACTGGTAAAATTATTTTCTTTTTCTTTCAACAATTATCCTAATTCCAAAAATGTCTTCAGCTCAATCTCTTGTCTGCTGTATATTTAAAACATTATCTCATCTGCAAGCTTGACTGGATGGCAAAAAGCTTGTATCCTTATGAGATGCCACACTGTTTGTAAATGGAACATAAGTCAAGATTAGTGTTACAAGTCAGTTCACCTATCTTAATATCTTTATGTATAATGGCAATAACAAATCTATTTAATTAATGTTTTAGCTAATTAAAGGCTTAGGTCATTGGCTTTTCACTCCAAAGATCTGGGTTGGATACCCACAAGGGGCACACATATTAATAGTTATGATCTGTCGCAATTAAGAATTAGAAGATACATGTACAAGGGTTAAAATATTTTAAATTACATGTATATAGAGTTTTAGTTTTTGGCTATAAGCCAGATATTGCCTTGAAAATATTATATTTTAAAAGTATTAAGTTAATGATTATTCCAGATGTGATCAATTCATGCATGAATGTACATTATGGAAAAGTTTTTATCCAGAGGACTAACATATATTTGAATGTTATTCTACTACAAAACTCGACTCACCATACACTTCCACAGACTGTGTGTAGTACACAGAGCTGACAGAGTTGAACACAGACAGTGTAAGTGTGTATTCTCCAGGGTGGGTAAACTCCTGCTCCAGCACATTTTGCCATGTCAACTGTCTGTAAGATCCTTTTGCCTGCAAAAATTATTAACCCTTTACTCAATGAATGTTCATGTAAACAAATATTTTAATATTGACATCATGAATAACAATTTTATATGAGCATCGCAACTTTTGGCCAGGGCTGAAACTGATTCTACAATTTCTAAATAAATCCCTTGTTCATAGTGCCATCATAATACTTCAGTTACTTAACATTCATGATATCTTTATTTCTGAATGAATTTTAATGGAGTAATAGCTTATAGATTAGCATCGTTTTAAATATCAAAGACAGTTGACCAAAGTCACTGTGCACACATCAAGTGGAGTTCCAAAATTCTTTACCTCCTCAGCTCTTGTCTACATAGACGCTACACTAAAAAATTACTAAATTATTGCTCTATTTATCACAATGGTTTCAAAAAGTAACTTTTACAGAGATGTCAATATGAGGGAATGGGTACATAGAATCTTGGGCATTCAAAAGTTTCATGTACCTTATTTTCAAACTGCCAGGCAAAGTGTAGCCTGCTTTCCCTTCCAGTGGTAGTGGCATTGTCCGAGCCTAACACTGTCACATTGAAAAAGCTGGGTGTGCCAGTCCTCGCTCCCCATGGTATCTCTACCAGTACGTTCTTAAGCTCATCTGCATAAACAAAAATAACACTATATATATATATTTGCATTTTCACTCAATAAAAACAGAAACAATTTTTTACCTATATGGCACCCAAGGAAAAGAAGGCTCAGATGTTTTTATTTGATGAAAAGAATCATTTTGTATGAAGTTAACCCTTTCCCTGATCTATATTTAGCCCAAATTTCAATACCTACTGAATATTCATTAACAAAATAGTTATAAATAAATATGAAAGATGGAGCATTGTAGACATTTTAGAAAGCAAAGAAACAGATCTTTCAAATTCTATTAGCAAACAGAGCAGACCCTGATCAGACGGCTCCTCTAGCAGCTGTCCGATCTGGGTCTACTCTGATTGCAAGTGCGTGAAAACACGGTTATATGAGGGAAAGGGTTAAAGTACAAACTATGAAGAGAATTCACTGAGAAATCATAGGTATGAAAAGGACTGAATCACAAACACACAATTGAACAGTATAACATTTTTCAAAGCCTGCTCTTAGAAAATATCATCAATTCTCTTAATGTCCTTACATCATTGCTCTAAACAGACAAAACTCTATCTGTTAAAATGCAGTTTTTAATTTCAACTGATAACTGATTACTAGACGAGACAAAGTCTCTCAAATCAGTTGCTTTACCATTTTGACTTGACATGATCCTGATTTTATAACAAGCAATGAAACATTCACTAGTAAGTAAATGCAGTTTTAACTCTTTCCCTGTTGAATATGTATGTCAAAAATGATGTCATCATGAATATTTATTAGCTGAATTTTTATAATGGCATAATTATATACACATGATTTGTTGGTGCTGGTAGAAACTGTAGTCATTTCTATTATAAAATCATAGGCAAACAGAACAGACCCTGATAAATAGGCTCCTAAATGAGAAGTCTGGTCTGAGTCTACTCTGTTTGCAAATGCAAGAAAAAGCATTTATATGAAAAGATCTTCTTGAAAGGTTTACATTAGAAAACTTCAGCTAATAAATATTAATGATGTCATAATGTCTTACATGAATACTGAACAGGGAAAGGGTCAATATTCATACAGTCATTATTTCTTACATGAATATTCCTCAAGTAAAGTGTATTTAACACTTTACTCCATGAAAATTCATGTAAGAAATAATGATATCATGAATATTAATTAGATTAATTATTATAATAGTTCATGGACAAAAGAATGTTTGGCCTTGGCAAAAACTGTAGGATCCTACCTATATTATATCTCAAGCAAACAGAGCAGACCCTGATCAGACGGCTCCTATAGGAGGATCTGATCTGGGTCCACTCTGTTTGCAAATGCGTGAAATGGTGTCTATATAAAGGAAAGGGTTAATTCCAGTTTTTGGTAGTTACCTTCAACATGCAGTGTGAGTGTAGCTCTGTCTCTGCCCTTGCTGTTTACAGCAGTAACACTTATATTGTATGTGCCTATCACATTGAACTTTTTGGTCATCGCTGCAGCAGCTTTAAAGCCTTTTATCGTGACTGGCGAACTCCCGTTTCCAAATGACCAGGTGTACATCGTTTCTTCTTCAGAACCCTGAAAAACAAAGATGATTCAATTTAGCCCTTTCCCTCTTGAATGTTCATTTATTATTTGTGTAATTTACATCGATAAGAAATGATGATATGAAAATTTATTTAGCAAACATTTTTATAATGTATATGAATACAAGATTTTGTGACTATGCCAAATAATTGTATTATCTATATTACGACATAATCAAACACAACAGACCCTGATCATGAGTCTCCAATAGGAGCTGTCTGATCTGGGTCTACTCTGTTTGCAAAGGTGTCTCTATCAGGTAAAAGAGTTCTTATCAAAGTATTCACAGCACTATTTAACCCTTTAGTCCATGAATATGTATGTATTATATTATGATATCATGGATTTTAATTAATAATTATTTCTATAATGGCAAGTGAACATGGAATATTTTTGGCCATGGCAGAAACTGTAGAATCATAACTATTATATTATTTCAAAAGCAAACAAAGTAGACCAAGATCAGATCGCTCCTATAGCCTCATTATATATAAACAGATAAGCAGATCCTGATGAGGCACCGACTTACTAAGGGTCTCATCTGGATCAAAACTGTTTGCGTATGATATTACTGACACGTCTTCATGACAGCGAATAAGAATGCACAACATTCATGTAAAAACATGACAAGGTAGATAACTCACAGTATCCTGCTTAAGGGTGAATGTTACATTTGCTCCCCTTGGCACACAGTTTCTCTCCACCAATATCTCAAGACCTTGCGGGGCCAATAGTGGGCAGTCAGTCTCAATGTAGCTATACTGGGACTCATGCCCTCCCTGGCATTTATTGGCTGATGATTTTCTGTATCTGTTTAAGATAAAAATTCATTATTAAAGGTAAGTTAAAGATGATTTCTACATTTTTTTTCCTTCCAAGATTTTTTTTGATTTTTTTATATTTTGTTGTTTAAAGTATGCTGATTTCAAATAAAAAAGGCAAAGAGGGGGTTACAGACTTTATTTTTGAGTACATGTAATTACCACGAAATAAACATAAGCATGCTGCAATGCCTTTTACATATGGGACAGTACAAAAATCATGACTTCGGTGATATTTTCGTAAATTTCTATTAAAGAAATTTATCCAATATTTTTTTTCAAAATTTCACCTTTTGTGCTTTATATGTGGGTTGCAAGCTTCGTTTTTAAGTAATTACTCAATTTATCACCTAGTGGTGGTGCTCTCCCATGAAAATTATGCCAAAATGGGAGACGTCTTTTAAAGTCAATGACGTCACATTGCTATAATGACGTCATACCAATTTGTTTATTATACTCACGGACCGGATTTTCCTGTTTGATTTAATGTTTTTATACGTTCAGCTAATTATCTTTTAGCAATTTCCTCATGTAATCGAAATTGTTGATACATTAAAGGTTTGTAAATGTTGGTCGAAACCAGTCATTCGAAATTAGTGTCATCCAGAATACCGGTACCGGTTGTTTCCTTTGTAGAGAGTATTCAGCACAAAAAGCTGCGCAGAACTTACTACCAAAATCGTCTTTAACAATAAAACAACTTCATATGCAATTAACAAGAATATAAATGTTCGTGTCATTTGACCCTTTATTCCACAGATACACCTTTAAACACATTGCAAACAGAGTAGACTCAGATCAGTCAGTCTCTGAACAGGATCTGATCAGGGTCTTCTCAGTTTGCTTTACATGAAATTATATAGTTCTGGTTGTAGTTTCTGCCTTGGCAAAAATTTAGTGTGTTCTTATTCCATTATAGAAGTTCATGTAATTATTATTCAGGTCATTATTATTATGTTATTATTTCTTACATGAATATCCATGATGTAAATCATAAGATTTTTATCTTTTAATTTAGGTCTGCAAAGGCCCATATTTTTGTAAATCAGGTTTTATTGACTACAGAATGATTCACTGTTCTATATTTAGCCAAAATTTCAATACCTACTGAATATTCATTAACAAAATAGTTATAAATAAATATGAAAGGTGGAGCATTGCAGACATTTTAGAAAGCAAAGAAACAGATTTTTCAAATTCTGTAAGCAAACAGAGCAGACTCTGATCAGACGGCTCCTCTAGGAGCCTTCTGATTCTGGGTCTACTCTGTTTGCAAATGCGTGAAAAACACGTTTATATGAGGGAAAGGGATATCTGATATTTGCAAAATATTAAAAAATGAAAACTCTTTGACAAATCCCAGGCTTACCCAGCAGATGTGTTGTATTTTCTGTTCACACAGACTGGAGCTGGCAAATTTTCAAACTTGAACCAGGCAGACTTTTCACATGTAACACCATCTGAGCTAAGCTTGTATCCAAAATCACTGCAAATAACAAAATGACTATATAAATATTATTATGGCCTATGACTGACTAGATATGACAATGACCTATTACCTATAACTATATATAGCTACGATATGATCTATGACTATATAAATATGATATGACCTATGACTATATGTAGATATGATATGATCTTTGACTATGTAGATATGATATTACCTATGACTATAATTATGTAGATATGATAATTTGGTTTATGACTATATGTAGATATGATAATTTGGTTTATGACTATATGTAGATATGACATGGTCTATGTAGATATGATATGGCCTATCACTAGTGAATAGTTCATGACTAGTGTAGTATGTACAACACAAAAGCGTGATGAGTGTATGGATAGAAGGACAGACAAGTATGAAATTGGCATACCGTAAAAATAATCCAAAGGCAATGAAAAGTCATTATGCTTTCCCTGAAAAAAATCCTGTATGCTTGGATTACACTCACCATTCAAAATCTTGTCTCTCGCACCCACAAATTTTAGAACTCTTAGGTCTATGGTAGTCTTCTCCATAAAAACATTCTGACATCTGTTTTCGCCTCTCAAAGGTGAGTTCTTCACCCATAACACATTTATTTTTTATGAACTGAAATAATGTAAAATTCATTAAAACATACCCATTCATCGGTGAGAAAAATGGAGTATCTATGGAAACAAGTACAGTAACACACCTCTAAGACGACCACCACAAAGGTCTAATTCCAGATCTTAAAGGCAGGTGGTAGCTTAATGCAGGATGAAAGTTATGCAGAAAGCTCCTGCAGGAGCTTTCTGCATAACTTTCATCTTGCATGAAGCAACCACCTGCTTTTTAAAACATCTATGGTACTTCATAAAGTGATCAATTAAGAGGGTTTTTTTACTGTAGATAATATCACTACAGGGACTAAGTTATAATATAGGTTAATGTATAAGTGACTAGATTATAAATTGGCTAAATCTACTATCAGTAAAGTGATTCATTTACAACAAAATTTCATCTTGGAGCCATCTGATCAGAGTTGGCTCTGGTTGCTTATGAAATTATTATAGATCTGACTCTACAGTTTCTACCAATTTAAACAAGATGTGTTTGTGAAAAACTATGCAACCGATTTGACCTTGATGTATGACCTTGACCTTAATAAATCACCCCTAAAAATGTTCGCCTCCATAAGTTGCACATGCATGCCAAGTTTGAAGTATATATGTATATATGCAATGGCTACAAAATTATCGCCAAAGTTGGGAACAAACCAACCACCAACAAATAGATAGAGTAAAAACAATATGCACCCCAGGGGTACATATGCCATTAATATGCAAGATGTCATTATTTTTTACATATACATGTATATTCAACAGAGAAAGGGTAAAGAACCAGGCGTAATTCTTGCTGTAAACATCCTGACTGGTCAACAATATAAACAAGTCTTGATGCCTGAGAAGAGACTTAAAATTGTACACTTGATTCAAACTGGATTCAAACCTTTTTTTTCCAAAGAAACAAATACAAACCGTAACCCATTCCCACATATTGACGCCTTTTGACGCTTCTGTAAAAGTCACTTTGTGAAATAATAGTGATAAATAGAGCATTTGCTCCACAGGAGCAAAATTAATGCTCTATTTATCACAATGGTTTCAAAACTACACAATTCTGAAAATTTCCTTTTCTCTAGTTAATGCCCCTTTTTGCTAGATTTAATCAAAGAGGTAAGGTCTAAAAATTGCCTAAGTGGGAATGGGTTAATAGCACAAAACTGCCTTAATGCCAATAAAATTTTATACCAATGTTCAATAGCTTAAATCTTTACTCCATATATACTTGAAAGAAATAATGTATGTATGGATGTTAATTACCTTAATATTTATAATGGCAAATGAACAAGAAACGGTATGGCACTTTACCAGTGTATTTATAATTTCATAAGCCAACAGAGAAGACCCTTATCAGACAACTCATACAGGAGTCTGGGTCCATGCTTATAAAAACTTTTAGTTGAGTCTGAGTTCGTTCTCATGTTTTTGATTGGTCAAATTTGAGCCTTTGGCTCAAATCTGACCAATCAAAAGCTTGAGAACTCAAATCTGACCAATCAAAAGCTTGAGAACGAACCCTGGGCCTACGCTGTTTGCAAAGGAATTAACCCTGTCCTTCATTTAAAAGCTTTTTCATGCCTTTACAAACAGAGTAGACCCAGATCAGACAGATCTTACAGCTCTGTCTGCTTATGAAATCATCATACATGAGACTCTACAGTGTCTACCAGTGCCAAACATTCACGTGTACATATGCCATTAAAATAATCCAGCAAGTAAGCATTCATGATGTCATTATTTCTTCCATGAATATTCAATAGAGAGAGGGTTAACCTTTTACCGTTCTATATTTAGTCAAAATTTCAATACCTACTGAATATTCATTGACAAATTAGTATTAATGAAATACAATGTATGTAAGATGGAATATTTTAGAAACTAAAGAAACAGATCTTTAAAATTCCATTAGCAAACAGAGCAGACTCTGATCAGATGGCTCCTATAGGAGCCATCTGATCTGGGTCTACTCTGTTTGCAAATGCGTAAAAACACGTTTATATGAAAGGAAAGGGTTAAAAGACATCTCTATGAAGTAAACGTTTATAAAAGGTTTCACTGTACCAGTTAATTAACTTACTGGATGGCTAGCTACAGGGTTCCATTCCTCGTAGTCCTCTGATGAACATTTACGTTTTAATACAGAGGCAAAGTCCATTTTGATGATCACCCAGCCCTGACTAGAATTCTTGTGACCAAACACACTGAAATAAAGAATGAAATGGAGCACAAAGACTACAGGGTCATCTATCAACAAAATCTATTTATTTTGATGTCTTTATTTCCATATACATGTATACCACATGTCCTTGAATGAAGTGAATTAAGCCATCTGATGAGGGTCTGCTCTGTTTGCTTTTGACAAGATATAGATCTGATTCCACAATTTTTGCCAAAGCAAAAATTTCCCTTGATTATTAACATTAATAAAAGAAAATGTGTCCATGGGACATGGATGCTCCCGCCAGCAAACAATAAGTAGATGAATAACAGATCTGAAAAGGGGAGACACGGTACATCTCACTATGATTAAGCTTCAGACAAATATCAATTCATTGCAGCTTACACAAGCGAAGAAATCTTTCACGAAAAATTTTGTCATTAAAAAGTCACCAAATTTCAATCAAAGTGTCGGCAAACAGGAAGTAGATGGACAACAGACCTGAAAAGGGGAGACACAATACAACTCACAATGGTAATGCTTCAGACCAAATTTCAAACCATTCCACCTTACACAATCCAAGAAATCCTTGACGAAAATTTCGGACGTACGTACGTACTGACAGACGGATGGTACGGACAAGGGTAAAACTTAATGCCCCCGTCGCCTAAAGGCGGGGGCATAAAAATTAAAAATTGAGCTAATAAACATTAATTTTGTAATTATTTCTTACATGAATAATGAACAGGGAAGGGTTATGCCTTTCATACTGTGTAGACTCTATAGTTAAACACTGATGGGCTATTCAAGTAATCAAGCTCTTACAAGACTTAGTTATCTTGGAAAATTGGATATTTAACCCATTCCCTCCTAGTGATGCCTTTTGATGCCTCTGTAAATGTCACTCGTTGAAACCATATTGATAAATAGAGCAAATTTCTCCATAGGAGCAAATGCTCTATTTATCACAATGGTTTCAAAACTAGAGAATTATAAAATTTTCCTTTTCTCTAGTAATGCAGACTATTCCTCAAAAATAGTCTTGTTTACATGGGGTTTTCCGCCAGCGAACGCAACCAATCCGCCACAAAGTAGACTACTGACTTTTCATGCAAACCACTTTTCAAATTAAATCAGGTGTTGAATTTTAGCTTGTGTTTTGGGTCTTCAGTTTGACCTATTTGCAATAAATGCTCCTTTTCAGTAGACTTATTCAAAGAGGTAGGATCTAAATTTAGCCTATGAGGGAATGGGTAAAGATAGCCTTTAATGGTTCTGTGTAGAAATGTTGGGTTATTTACCTAGATATAAGAGTTCGAATTCCAGGTTCATTGACCACTCCATCAACATTCATTTCAGTGTCTGTGAAATTACGGCTGTTCCATGTGGCTCCCTCTGTACATGAAAAACTGAAAAACAATTCTTTGATCAGTGCATGTTTATAAACAATCATACTGAGAATGATCACCTTTTCACACATTTATAACAGTAGACCCATATCTGCTCAAGGTCTCCTGTTTGCTTTTGACAAGTCAAAATTCCCTTGAAAAATTTATAATACAGTTGAACTTCGATATCTCAAACTCGGATAACTCGAACTTTGGGATAACTCGAACTAAAAGTTCGGTCCTTCCAAAATCTTACAGTACAGACTTGCTCTAAAATGTATCACTACGCATATCTAGAAACACATTTCACAGCTTAATGCAGTTCTACAGTAATGCTGAAAGCTCCTGCAGGAGCTTTCAGCATTACTGTAGACCTGCATAAAGCTATGAACTTGAGAATTTCCAGATTACAAATCGGATAACTCGAACTTCTGTTATCTCGAACTAATTTATATAGTCCCTTGAAGTTCGAGATATCGAAGTTCAACTGCATAAAAATTTTGCTAATAAATATTCATACTGTCATTATTTCTTACATGAATACAGAAAAGGCTCAATTATATGAAAGCTTTATAATTTTCACCCATTTAACCCTTTACTGCATGAATATTCATGTAAAAAATAATGACTTTATGAATATTAATTAGCTGAGTTTTTACAATGATATACGAACACAGGAATTTGTGGCCATGGCAGAAATTGTAGAATCAGATCTATTATATATTCATAAGTAAACAGTTCAGATCCTGATCAGATGGCTCCTACAGGAGTCGTCTTATCTGGATCTACTCTTTGTAAAGGTGTTATCTTTCCTTCATGTAAACACCTTTTCATGCATCTGAAAACAGAGTAGACCTAGATCAGACAGCTTCTGTAGGAATTTGAAAGATCTGTTAATTTCTTTACTTTCTAAAGTGGCTACAATTTTCCACCTTTCATATTATTTTGTTATAACTATTTTGTCCATTAATATTCAGTAGATACTGAAATTTAGAATAAACATAGAACAGGGAAAGGTTAAATGGTGTATCTATGAAGTAAAGGTTTAATTTTCTAAATGAACTAACCCATGTATGTATAATGAATCAATCTGTTTCATTTGAAGGGGTGTTTCTGCAGGAATCCTTTTACTGACATGACCTTTGAAAACTAAAGAGGAAGTCCCTACAATGAACGGATATTTTCAATAATATCATAAAACTTGGTATTTGTTATGCTCTATCATTATTATGAAGGTTCCCAATTTGAACTTATATCGAACAAGATGTGTTTGTGAAACACTATGCCCCCTCATATATTTGACCTCTGACCTTGACCTCTGACCTTGACCTTGACATGTCACCCCTCAAAATGTGCAGCCTCATGAGATACACAAGCATGCCAAATATCAAGTCTCTATCTCTACTGGTCCAAAAGTTATGGCCAATGTTAAAGTCGGCGATTTGACCCATATATTTGACCTCTGACCTTGAAGGATGACCTTGACCTTGACACGTCACCCCTCAAAATGTGCGGCTTCATGAGATACATATGTATGCCAAATATCAAGTCTCTATCTATACTGGCTCAAAAGTTATGACCAATGTTAAAGTTGCTGACAAACAAACAGACAAACAGACAGACAGGGCAAAAACAATATGCCCCCCGACTATCGTCTATGGGGGCATAAAAATGCCCCTGTGATACAAATAAACCGATTTCATCAAAACTAATATTTTTTGTTCTACAACACAATATTATCGGCCTTTTCCGTTAAATTCTTCCGCGTTTGCCGATGATCATCCGATCCTCCATTGTTTACGTAACAGCTTTCTCGGAAGTGGTCGGAGAATCGTGAATAGGGCGAACAGTTACGAAACTAAAACCCAACCCGAATAAAACTGAAACATCGGGAGTAAAATCGGGATCAGCGATATCAAACACATGGATGTTTTGTCATTATAAACAGTAATTGGATGGGTTTTCTTGCGATATATTACTTTTCAGCATAAAAACAAATGAGTTTTGTACATTTTAAGTGTTTTTGAAACGCGTCAAATGTAGGGACATCCCCTTTACCCTTTGAATGGGAGTATGAATATACTGTTACAGTAAAACCTCTCTATAACGACCACTAAATTGTGTTAATTAGTTGGTATTTAGGGTAGGTGGCTGCTTAACCCTTTCCCTCATATTGACGACTCTATAAAAGTCATTTTGTGAAACCATTGTGATAAATAGAGCATTTGCTCCTATAGGAGCAAATGCTCTATTTATCACAATGGTTTCAAACTACAACATTCTAAAAAATTTCATTTCTCTAATAAATGCTCCTTTTCGGTAAATTAATTTAAAAAGGTTGTATCTAAAAATAGCCTATGAGGTAATGAGTAAAAGCAAGGTAAAAGTAAAACAGTACGCTCCTATAGGAGCATTCTGTTTTACTTTCACCTTGCTTTAAGCAGCCACCTGCCTTTAACACAAAATAATTGATGTAATTTAGTGGCTGTTATAGAGAGGTTTTACTGTATTTACAAACAGTGAAGAGCCAGACCAGAGGACTCCTAGAGGAGCTCTCTGATCAGAGTCTGCACAGCTTGTCTTTCAAAATCCTATAGAAAATTTAAGCCTTTCATACTGAATGGACTCTATAGTTAACCCATTCCCTCATAGGCTATTTTTAGATACAACCTCTTTCAATTAATCTACCGAAAAGGAGCATTAATTAGAGAAAAGGAAATTTTTTAGAATTTTGTAGTTTGAAACCATTGTGATAAATAGAGCGTTTGCTCCTATAGGAGCAAATGCTCTATTTATCACAATGGTTTCACATAGTGACTTTTACAGAGTCGTCAAAAGTCGTCAATATGAGGGAAAGGGTTAAACTTCTCTTTGGATATTTAGAACTGAAGCAAGCCTGTGTAGACCCACATTCCGGACACTAGGGCATAAATAGGTTATGGACAGCAGACAGAAAAAGTTTGGCTAATTGTGTTACAGCTAAATATTCTCATTATTGTCATAATTCTTGACACCTAACTGTCACAATATCACACAGTTACGCACTGTGACACAACATCATACTGATTGTCTAATTATGACACTTTAATGATAATCAAATGCATGATGTATGCATAATGCATTGCTTTACACTACCATACAAATCCTCCACTCTTTGGCCAGACATTTTTTTTTTCTTTTTCATTTTTACACACCTTTTGTTGATTACTTCCGATATATGGTTCAATATTTCATATATAATATAATTTTGTTGAATACATTGTAAGGTGCTGAGTGGGATGGCTCTACAACCCACCACCACCTATTACAGGGAAAATAAAAATATTAAACTGTTAAAAAAACAAAAAAATTTTGGCAATAGTGTAGATCCAGATCAAACTGCTCCTTCAGGATCTGGATCTATACTATTTGCCAAAGTTTGCTACTTCATGTGTTCCATGCAAAGGTATCAGAATGTATTTAGCTTAACAATCCAGTGGAGAGGGGGGACTGGGTGGTCTAATATGGTATTTGAGGGAGACTGAGTGGTCTAATATTTGAAAGAGACTGGGTGGTCTAGTCTCTAATATTTTAGGGAGACTGAGTGGTCTAATATTTGAGGGAGACTGAGTGGTCTAATATTTGAAAGAGACTAGGTGGTCTAGTCTCTAATATTTTAGGGAGACTGAGGGAGACTGGGTGGTCTAATATTTGAAAGAGATTGGTGGTCTAGTCTCTAATATTTGAGGGAGACTGAGGGAGACTGAGTGGTCTAATATTTGTGGGAGACTGAGTGGTCTATTATTTGAGGGAGACTGAGTGGTCTAATATTTGAGGGAGACTGAGTGGTCTATTATTTGAGGGAGACTGAGTGGTCTATTATTTGAGGGAGACTGAGTGATCTATTATTTGAGGGAAACTGAGGGGTCTAATATTTGAGGGAGACTGAGCGAGACTGAGTGATCTATTATTTGAGGGAGACTGAGGGGTCTATTATTTGAGGTAACTGTGGTAACAGTAAGTTTCTGCTTTGATTCAAAATACAGTATTAGAGAAAACCATAGTAACACATTAGAGAACAAGCAAACGCTGAATAACCCATTCCCTCATAGAGTAAATGCTCTGTTTATCACAAAGGTTTCAAAACTACAAAATTCTAAAAAAAATCCTTTTCTCTTGTTAATCCTACTTTTTTGGTAGATTTATTCAAAGAGGTTGGATCTAAAAATAGCCTATGAGGGAATGAGGTAAAGATAGGTTCTACTTTAGTTTTGCAAGAAGTTTCAAAATGTTGTATGTCTCCGTTCACTTACTGGACTTGTTTAGTTGGTATCAAATCTGCCGTAATAGCCGATATAGCACTGCCTTGGTCCATAATGTTCAGGTAATGGTTTCCATAAAATGGGGTCTGCAAAAGAAACACTCTGTATCACATACAGTAAAACCTCCCTTTAATGGCCACTAAATTACATTGAGTATTTTGTGCAAAAGGCAGGTAGATGCTTAAAGCAAGGTGAAAGTTAAACAGAACGCTCCTATAGCAGCCACCTGCCCTAAATACCAACTACATGAATATTGATTAGATTAATTCTTAAATAAAAATTTTGCGAATGTAGAAATTGAATCAGATCTGTATTGTTCCTTATTAAAGCAAACAGAGCATACCCTGATCAGACGGCTCCTATAGGAGCCATCTGATCTGGGCATACTGTTGCAAAGGCATAGAAAGGCGTATTTGTGGAGGAAAGGGTTAGCTCTTTACCTGATGAATATTCATTTAAGAAATAATGACATAATGAATATTTATTAGCTGCATTTTTATAACGGTATATGAACATAGGAAAGTTTCACTTTGGCAGAAACTGCAGAATCACATCTATGCTATTTCATAAGAAAACAGAGCAGACCCTCATCAGATGGCTCCTCTAGGAGCTGCCTGATCTGGATTTACTCTGGTTGGAAGGCATTAACCCATTACCTCATGGGCTATTTTTAGATCCAACCTCTTCGAATAAATCTACCCAAAAGGAGCATTATCTAGTGAAAAGGAAAATTTTAGAATTGTACAGTTTTGAAACCATTGTGATAAATATCTAGCATTTGCTTCTTAGGAGCAAAAGCTCTATTTATCACAATGGTTTCAACAAGTGACTTTTACAGAGGCATAGAAAGGCGTATTTATGGAAAAAAGGGTTAAAAGGCGCCTAACTACCTATATGAGGGAGCTAGGTTAATGCACTTTATCATACAAAATGCAAGGGCCTAACAGGAACAACTTTGAAACTTCGTATACTTGATGGAATACTCACAGCTTTCCATGTTTTGCCAGCATCCCGGCTGATATAGACATGGACTTCAAGGTTGATGTATGTGCCCACACTGCCATGGGCTAGGATCAGACCTGGGGCTTCATCTTTAGTCACCGCAAGGGGGATTTGGAAAAATTGGTTTGTGTTACCAATGTGAAGGTGAAGGTTACAAGACTGAAACAGACAAATACTGTAACCAGAATGTATCCATACATGGATTCCCAATACATTAATCGTTACCCAGTTTAACATTTATTCAAGGTTTTTATCACCTCATGAATATTCATGGACAGAACCAATAAAATGGAACATGGAAAAGGGAGTGTTGTCAGTGTTGAGGAAAACTGCATAATCAGATCTATAAATTTCCATAAGCAAACAGAGCTGATCCTGATCCAATGACTCCTACAGGAGCTGTCTGATCTGGGTCTACTCTAATTGCAAATGTGTAGAAAGGCATTTATGTGAAGGAAAGGGTTAAATACGTTCTGAGATCATATGTGTAAGACCTAAGATTGTGCCACAAAGATTAATCATTTATCAACCATTACTTCATAAAATGTTTATGCAAGATGTTATGATTTCATGAATAGCATTCACCTGTTTTTTTGTAATATATAATTATTGCATATGAAAGAGGGAAATTCTTGCAATGTTAGACAGTGTAGGATCCGATCTATTACATAATTAAAGCAAACAAAGCATATCCTGATCAGACAGCTCCAACAGGATGTGAATCATCTGGGTGTACTATATTTGCAAAAGCATAAATATTTATATATATGTCACAGTAGAAATTGCAATTCAGGATAACAAACGATTTGTTCTATGACAGATTGCGATCATAGTATGTCCTAGGTCAGTTTGCAATTGTGATACGTGCTAGGGCAATCGACGATTCCACTACTGAAAGAATTAGATCAAAATATATGTATGTAGGAAAATATATTGAATAATTTCACAACTAAATGATTATAAATAATGAGTTTGTCAGAGGACATAATGTGATCACAATCTCTTCATTTTAAAATTATATCATTCAAATTAACATGATCGACATTTGTCCTAGGAAAGATTGTGATCGGTATCTGTATTAGTAGAATCGTAAATTTCCCTAGGACATAATCACAATCACAAACTTAACTAGGACAGACACCAATCACAATCTGTCATAAAACATTAGACGATTGTACTGAATTGCAACTTCTGTAACATAAAAACATGAAGTAAAGAGACCTCTATACCTTGCCTTCCTCACAAAGATACTTGGAGTCTTCAGGAACATCTAAAAGAGTCCAGTTACCTCCCTTGTTCCAGGTAATGTAAGTTCTTTGTTGAAACGCTCCGCCATCCATCCTGGATACCTCAAATTTGTTAATGATGTAGGTGCCACTAAGTCCCTTGACCTAGAAATAAACATGTGAAGTATTTAACCCATTACCTCATAGGCTATTTTTAGACCTAACTTCTTTGAATAAAACTATCGAAAAGGAGCATTAACTAGAGAAAATGAAAATGTCAGAATCGTGTAGTATTGAAACCATTGCAAATGCTCTATTTATCACAATGGTTTCATGAAGTGACTATTACAGAGGGGTAGAAAGGCGTATTTATGGAGGAAAGAGTTAACATTAATGGATATTCATGCAGGAAATAACTAGAACTGTAAGCCACAGGCTAACGAATACCCCCCCCCCACCTGGCTGCTTGTCAGAACACCTATCATCAATCTGAACATATGTACATACAGAAACATGAAGAGATTTATAAAACCCAATTTATGTAATAAAAATGACAAGATGTTCAGCAATAAAGAAAAATGTAATAATCAATCCAAGATCAATCACAAACATAAATAAAGCAACTTTTACCAAATATTGTCAAGTCCAAAAAGGGAGATAAATCTGTTGTTAAAAATCAAAGAAGTGTTATGGCTGCTGCCAGACAATGTCATCCAATATGTTCAAGCAGCTTTGTTTATTTTTGTGAAGTGTCAACTCCAAAGTTCTTAACAAATAGGTAACTTTTCAGAAAAACCTTAAGTTCAAGGTCCATAACTCTGGGAAAAATTATTCAACCAGAACAATATTCTAACTTAAGCTGCAACTCATCTAGATTTAGATTTATGTCAAATATAAATTTAATATCTCCAAGCACTTCCAAAGAAAGACCGGAAAATTAAAAATTGATAAAAAAAATTAAGTTCAAGGGCCATAACTCTGGCAAAAAATATTCAACCAGACTGAGATTGGGAATTAAGCTGTAAATCATCTAGATTTAGCTTTTATGCCAAAAATAAAGTTAAAATCTCCAACCACTTCCAAAAAAGTCTGGAAAATTCAAAATTTGAAGAAAAAAAAATGAAGTTCAAGGGCAATAACTCTGGAAATAATTATTCAACCGGACTGAGAATGGAACATAAGCTGTAACTTATCTAGATTTAGCTTTGTATCAAATATAGAGTTGATATATGCAGTCACTTCCATTAAAAGTCCAGAAAACCGAAAAACATTGGTAGGGGACTAAAAGGGGGAGATAACTCCTGAAGTAATGGTCCGATCATAATGAAAATATGCGGTGCACAGGTTTATATGGTCATATGCCTATACATGAAGTTTCAACAAAATTGAAGTAAAACTGTAGAAGAAGAAGGCCGGACAAAATTGTGTCCACGGATGGACAGATGGACGGACGGACATCCTAACAAATGGGTAGTTGTGTGACTTTTTCCTTTGATCTTTTCTTGTGGGACTAGTCCCACAAGTAAAACTATTTTTGGCTCTAACTTTGGAATAGAATGATCTGGAAGCTAACCCTAACCCTAACCCTATGTCCCACAACTGGCCAGGTTAATGTCACAAGAAATGGCCAGGTTAATGTCACAAGAGATGGCCAGGTTAATGATTTTACTTGTGCGACTAGTTAGAAAAAGTCACACAACTACCCTTTGGTGAGTGCGGACGGACAGACGGATGGACATACTAACAAATGGGTAGTTCTGTGACTTTTTCCTTTGATCTTTTCTTGTGTGACTAGTCCCACAAGAAAAACTATTTTTGGCTCTAACTTTGGAAAAGAATGATCTGGAAGCTAACCCTAACCCTAACCCTATGTCCCACAACTGGCCAGGTTAATGTCACAAGAAATGGCCAGGTTAATGTCACAAGAGATGGCCAGGTTAATGATTTTACTTGTGGGACTAGTTAGAAAAAGTCACACAACTACCCTTTGGTGAGTGCGGACGGACAGACAGACGGACAACCTGATTCCAGTATACCCCCCCAAACTTCGTTGTGGGGGGTATAATGACATCATGAATATTAATTATATTACACATGGATACATGGATTTTTGGCTATGGCAGAAACTATAAAATCATGTCTATATTATATCATACGCAAACAGAGCAGAACCTGATCAGACGGCTCCAACAGGAGCCATCTGATCAGGGTCCACTCTGTTTGCAGAGGCATAGAAAGGTGTATTTATGCAATTTTATAATGGCCAATGAAGGAAGCAATTTATGGCCATGGAAAGCAATGTAGAATCAGCTCAATATTATTCAATATGCAAATAGAGCATACCTTGATCCCACAGCTCATACTGGAGCTGTTTGATCTGGGTCTACTGTGTTTCCATATGCGTAAAACTGCTTATTACCAGTCAGAGTAAATCCTTAGAATTTGATTGGTCAGTTTGCCAAAAACTGCCGGGGTGTACAGAACCGTATTCGGCGTCTTCCACGGAGAATACAGAATTCAAATTTTACGCGTGACGTCATTCGTTTTGTTTTTAGCGTCGATTCGAAATTTCATATCGTCCTTACTCGATTAATTCTGGATGGAGACGACGTATTATTACCAGTCAGAGTAAATCTTTGGAATTTGATTGGTCAGTTTGCTAAAAACTGCCGGGGAGTACAGAACCGAATTCAGCCGCTTCCACGGAGAATACAAAATTCAAATTTGACACGTGACGTCATTCGTTTTTTGATGGTTTTTTTTGCGTCGATTCGAAATTTCATATCGTCCTTAGTCCATTAATTCTGGACAGATTATGACCAAATAATCGATAATAAACGTAAAAAACTGTTCCTCGTATGTTCCTCAATTTGACACTATCAACTTCTTGGTACAACGTGTAACCGTTTAAACTCAAATGTTTACAAGTGAAGGTTGAATTCCTCTTTCGAAATTGCTCTGAGACTATTAGTTACACGGTTATTTGGCAGGGTGCACGGGCTGGTATGACCGGGTTAGATCCCGTATTTCCTGAGGCGTTAGCCGAAGGAAATACGTGGTCTAACCCGGTCATACCAGCCCGTACACCCTGCCAGATTACCGTGTAACAAATTTATTACCAGTCAGAGATTTACCTAATTAAGAAACGAACAACTCTTATTTTGCTGACATTAGATCTCTAATTGTATGACGACATGACAAAGAAAACATGACGTCATCACAGAGCAAATATGACGTCGTCTCAGAGCAATTTCGAAAGAGGAATTGAAAATTCACTTGTAAACATTAACGGTAACATTTTGTACTGATAAGTTGATAGTGTTAAATTGAGGAACGTATGAGGTACAGTTTTTGACGTTTATTATCGATTATTTGGTCGTAATCCATCCAGAATTATTGGAGTAAGGACGATATGTAATTTCGAATCGACGCTAAAAATAAAAACAAAACGAATGACGTCGCGCGTCAAATTTGAATAATTCTGTATTCTCCGTGGAAGCTGCTGAATACGGTACTGTACACCCCGGCAGTTTTTGGCAAACTGACCAATCAAATTCCAAGGATTTACTCTGACTGGTAATAAAACGTCATATTTGCTCTGTGATGACGTCATGTTTTCCTTGTCATGTCGTAATATAATTAGAGATCTAATGTCAGCAAAAATAAGAGTTGTTCGTTTCTTAATTAGGTAAATCGGATCTCTGACTGGTAATAAATTCGTTACACTGTAATTTGGCAGGGTGTACGGGCTGGTATGACCGGGTTTGATCACGTATTTCCTTCGGCTGACGCCTCAGGAAATACGTGATCTAACCCGGTCATACCAGCCCGTACACCCTGCCAAATAACCGTGTAACTAATAATCTCTATGAAGCAAAAGGTTAACCCTTAAGGCCTTTACCTAATGAATTCCATGTAAGAAATAATGGTTTTATGAATATTAGCTGAATTTTTATAATGGCATATGAACACATGACTTTTTGGCTTTGGCAGTAACTATAGAATCAGATATAATTATATAATGCCATACACAAACAGAGCAGATCTGGATCAGACAGCTCCTGTAGAGACTAGATAGATGTAAAAAAGGCATTTCTATCAGAGCTTGAGTTAAGTGTTCAGGCTGATAAACCCATTCCTTCATAAGCTATTTTAGACCCACCCACTTTGAATAAATCTAGCAAAAACGAGCATTAACTAGAGAAAAGGAAAATTTTAGAATTTCGTAGTTTGAAACCATTATGATAAATAGAGCATTTGCTCCTATAGGAGCAAATGCTCTATTTATCACAATGGTTTCAACAGGTGATTTTTACAGAGGCGTAGAAAGGCATATTTATGGAGGAAAGGGTTAAAGAAAATACTCCAAAGTTGAAAGATCAGTCTTCGACAGATTTGGCCATGGCCAAAAGTTCATGTGTTTATATGCCATTCTATAAAAATCATCTTATTAATATTCATAAAGTCATAATTTCTTATATTAATATTCATGAGGTAAAGGATTAAATGAACCCTGCAATTGCATAAACATGAACCCTGCAATTGCATTAACATATCAGGAATTATCATTCAATGATAACTGTATACCAACCTTTATCAAGTCAACATCAAATTTTCCTGGATATCGCATACCAACAAGATTTTCAATGGACATAACATAGAACTGCCCAGTGACATCGGAAACATACAGATTGGCTTGATTATCTTCATGGTCAACAGCAATAAAGACCTGCTGGTCATTGGTGTCTACAATGTTGAAATCCTGTAATGAAACAAAAGCAATATATGTTAGCATAAGTTTCAATTATTCTGTTTACAAGTTTGTTGATTGTTTGTGTCAGGATTTATATTTCGCTTTAACCCTTTACTCCAGGAATATTCATGTGAAAAATGACATCATGAATATTAATTAGATTCATTATCATAACAGCATAAAGACGCAGATGGTTTTAGCCATGGCAGAAACTGTAGGATCACATCTTTATTATAGCATAAGCAAACAGAGCAGACCCTGATTAGACAGGTCCTATAGGATATATAGCAGTCTGATCTGGGTCTACTCTGTTTGCAATGGAGTAAAGGGTTAACAGTATTTCAGTTATCAAATACTCCTAATTCTGGAGGATCAGTATGGCCATTCTAAGTCAACAGTGTTTGCCATTTCAAAATCTTTTATACTCTAATCACTCTAAGTATTTTAACCCTTTGCTTGCTATTCACGTCAATATACCTTTCTGTAATTAGTGAAGACCCAGATGAGACAGCTCCTGCAGGCACTGTCTCATCAGGGTCTGCACTATTTACAAGTGCATTGTGCAACCAGTGCACTCCACAGCAGTGATTGCACAGCGAAATACTTGTACACAGTGAAGATATATGTAATCATACAACAAGGCATGGGTAAAGAAGGAGACATGTATTTTAAAATTCAGCAAGAGAAGGGTTAATGTCACTGGTGTATCATCAGTGAGCCACCAAACAGAGCTCCAGATAAGATGCATAAATTTAAACATTTTCAAGAACAACTCCTTTGTTTCTCCACCTAACCCTATACAGTAATACTGTGACCACTCTTTTAGAATCATCTCTTCAAGACGATTCTAAAGAATGGTTACAGACTACAGTATAGGGTTTGGTGGAGAAATGACGATTTTAGAATTTGGGTACACACCTTTATCTGTAGCTCTGCACTAAAGACTGCGCTAACCCTTTACATTCATGCAAGAAATAATGAGATTATAGTGTAACCTATTCAGGGGATATGTTTCCTTTGACAAAAATTGCACAATTAGATCTGTATCATGTCATTCACAAGCACTGCCTGAGCCATCTGATCTGGCTGTACTCTGTTGGCAAAGGTTTAACCCTTTCCCTGTTCTATATATAAGTCCAATTTTCAATATCTACCGAATATTCAAGGCCAAAATAGTTATAATGAAGTATTTTAGAAACTAAAGAAACAGATCAAATTCAATTAGCAAAGAGAGCAGACCCAGATCAGACGGCTCCTCTAGGAGCCGTCTGATCTGGGTCTACTCTGTTTGCAAATGCACGAAAAGGTGTTTATATGAGGGAAAGGGTTAAATAAGCATTCAAATGAGGGAAAGGGTTCAATATCAGCAGTGACAAAACTTCATTTTTTGTGACAGCTGGCAAAACAGTGAGACACTTAATGATCTCTTTGGCCTATTCGACTCCTAAATAATCAATGAAAATTATAGAGGACGTGCATCTGAATTTAAATTGAGATTTTAGTCTAATTTAACCGTCTACCTGATTACAACATCTTTTGATGCCTTTGCGAAGTGAATAAACCTAGAATATTCATGTAAACAAGAGTGTTCGGAGGAACACATGTGTCACCTGCTTGCAGCTGACACAAAAACTTATTGTTAATATGAAAAAGGGGAATAACTAAAAACATATTGATGCTAGAGTTGTGGTCCTTGTCCATGCCACTTCCTCTCATCATGCTTGTTCCATGTGTGAAAATTTGAAAGCTCTATAATGATTAGTTAAGAAATGACAGCCAAAAAAGGAAAGTGTGATGGACAGACAGACAGACAGACAAACAGACAGACGACGGAAATTAATCCCTAAGTGACACACTGCCTCTCGGCAGGTGACACAAAAAACAATGAATGTATGAATATTAAGTAACAGATTTTTTATAAGGTTGTCTTGGTAGACTTTAAAATCAGATCTATATTATTTCATAAGCAGATAAAGTAGAGCACTTTGATCTGGGTCTACACTATTTGTTATTATATCAGCCTAATTAGAATTATCAAAATGATGCCATATATTGACTTATTATTCATATTTTCAAACACATGAAGAGGGGAGATTGACTCTTCAAATTTTTAGAGTAATGAGAGTATAACTTCACTTACCAAAGGCTGGGAACTGGTGGGAAAATAAGCCTTTTTGAACGGCCCTCTTTTATAAGACACATGTAGGGTTGTATTGTCCTCAATGGATTTCTGTATGAATATATACTCATTCTCCACAACCAGGGAATAGAAGTCGATGGTTCCTATGCTATCATCAACCTGCACAGGCTCGCACAGAGGGGCTGTATAAAGACACAGATGACCCAAGTTTTTTATTATAAATTTTTGGAGCTCCAGATAAGATGCGCAAATTAAACCATTTTCATGAGTAACTGACATATTTCTCAACCAAACCCTATGTTGTGACCATCTCAAATCATCTCGAAGAGACCTTCAGGACTTGTCTGATCTGGATCTACTCCGCCTGTAAACACTTTCCATCATACTTATAAATCACCAAACACCATTAACCCTTTCCTTCATATAAATGCCTTTCCATGCCTTTGCAAACAGAGTAGACACAGATCAGATGGCTCCTGTAAGAGCCTGCTCTGTTTGCAAAGATAACGAATATTCATTAAGGGGCCAAAATATTCATAAATGTTTATTAGAGAAAGGGTTAAAAGCAATCTTTATCAGGTACAGGGTTAACCCTTTCCAGCATGAATATTCATGTAAGAAATAATGATGTCATGAATATTTATTAGATTAAATTCTTATTTGTTATAATAGCACATTGAAACGGGAACTGTTGGCCATAAGAGAACCTGTAGATTCATATCTATATTATATCCTAAGCAAACAGAGCAGGCCCTGATCAGACAGTTGCTATGGGAGCCATCTGATCTGGGTCTACTCTGTTTGCAAAGGTGTAGAAAGACATATTTATGGAGTAAAGTGTTAAGATAGGTTTCTCTGTAAATATGACCTAGCATTTCATTCAAGAAACACATTTTAACAATAGGTAAACATGAATCTATTTAATCAGGTAAGAATATCTCGTAATCACAAATCCTCTCATGCAACAGGGATATTGTAGAACCAAGTCTAGATTTCTCATGAAATTTTACACACGATACCAGATAATCTTATCTGATTTTGAACAGTTCAACACTGATTATTTTCCTGAGAATTTAAGTTCTTAACCTTTTACCTGATAGAGATGCCTCTTAACCCTTCTCTTGCTGAATTTTAAAACACATTTCTCATTCTTTCTCCTTCCCATGCCCTGTTGTATAATTACATATATTTTCACTGTGTACACGTATTTCGCTGTGCAATCACTGCTGTGGAGTGCACTGGTTACACAATCAAATTGTAAATAGTGCAGACCCTGATGAGACAGCTCCTGCAGGAGCTGTCTCATCTGGGTCTTCACTATTTACAGGTAGGTATATTGACGTGAATAGCAAACAAAAGATTAACCCTTTCCCTATTCGATGTTTATTTCAAATTTCAATACCTACTGAATATTCATGGTCAAAATAGGTATAATGAAATTCGGAAGGTGGAACATAGTAGCCATTTTAGAAATGAAAGAAACAGATCTATCAAATTCCATTAGCAAACAGAGCAGACACTGATCAGATGGCTCCTATAGGAGCAGTCTGATCTGGATCTACTCTGTTTGCAGATACGTGAAAATGTGTTTATAGAAAGGAAAGGGCTAGTACCCCTTTTGCAAACATAGCTAGTTGACCCAGATCAGATGACTCATTTAGCTTTCTGATCAAGGTCTGCTGTTTTCTAATGAAATAATAAAGACCTGATGTAAGAAATAAATGATCATGATATCATGAATATTTATTCATTCAGCTAAAATTTCCTGTGTTCATAATTATGCGATTATAAAAAATATTTTTATATTCATGACGTCATCATTTATTACATGAATACACAACAGGGAAAGGGTTATAAACATAGTAAATACTATAAAACTAGATCAAATGCCTATTTGAGAACTTGGACTCTAATCAGGATCTACTCTGTTTGCAAGTTTTTTATAATAAAAGAATAACTTCAATTTTGACTTACATAAACTATATGCCTAAGTAGTTTAACCCTTTACTCCATAAATAGACCTTTGCAAACAGAGTAGACCCAGATCAGACGGCTCCTATAGAAGCCGTCTGATCAGGGTCTGCTCTGTTTGCTTATGAAATAATATATCTACGATTATACAGTTTCTGTCATGGCCAAAAATTCCTGTGTCCATGTGCTATTATAACAAATTAATCTAATTAATATTCATGATGTCTTTATTTCTGACATAAATATTCATGGAGGAAAGGGTTCATAGTAAAAGGGTACACCATTTCTTACCAATACAGGCGTCGTATCTGACTAACCCCATCACATCCTGTATCTCCATGTGGACCGACCGAATATCACTGTCCACACCGGGCACAGCCCAGAAAAATCTCTCTGTGACTCTTTCCCTCATCAGTGCCCATGTCAGCCCAAAGTTCTCTGAAACATACAGCTGAAACGAAGCAAAAAAAACAGGTTTCAAAAAATGATATTCAGCTGAGTTTAAGATCAGTTTGCCATTCTTATAAGTATTATAACTATATTTGTTAGAATTCATTAACCTATTTGCTCCCAGTGGATTCTCCCATGTTTATATATTGGATTAGTCTATGTTTTATCTAAGGGATGCCTGGTCTAAATTTTCATTTTTGTTTTGTTTTATATTGAATTTTCTATCAGCAAACAGTCTAGACTCTGATCAGACGCCGCATTACGCGGCCTCTGATCACAGTCTTCACTGTTTGCCTACGTCCCATAATATATGGGACCGTGGTAGCAAATGGGTTAATTTCACTTATAAAGAAAACATTTGACACCTTTGCAAACAAACTCTGAGGTATCTGTCACAGCCAAAAAATGCCTTGTTATTGTGTAATTACATACAAGAGCACTGAATGTGAATGACAAGGCTCATCTGTTCAATTGTAACCCTTGTGACGTCAAACAAGTGTGTGAAGTTTCATAAGATTTGCATGAAAAGTGAGGAAGAAATAGCCAATGTTAAAGTTTCAACATGACAAGGACGACAAAAATAATGGGGACGCCAATGTTATGAAAATAGCTCAAATTTTTTGCTTCGAAAAGCAGACAAGCTAAAAATGTTGTCCATGAACATTCATACAGTAATAAATTCTGAAATTAATGTTCATGTAGGAAAGGGTTAAGTAGATACAACTCCTACGCATTAATCTGATTTAATCCTGCACTTCAAATTTATAATCTGCAAAGTGTGTATTTTGAATTAATTTAATTTTTCGTTTGGAGAGGAGAGATATTTCTGCATAAACTATTTACACTGATGCAAACTAGTGGACTAGTCCTCAACACAATTAATGCGGACCCTATTCAGAAACTCTTAGATCAGAATCAACACAGTTTTTGTATGATCCCTATGGTTATTTGGCTTAACCATTTACTCCATGAATATGCTTTTTAACACTTTTGCAAACAGAGAAGACCCAGATCAGATGGCTCCTGTAGGAGCTTATTACATAGGCTTACATATAAGAAGGGAGCTGTTCGCATTACTTTCAACCTCATTATGCTGCCACCCTGTCTAAAAACCAAGATTTAGCCCGCTTTGTAATGGTTGGCTGCTAAAGACAGGTTCTATACTGTACTGGGATTTTCATACCACTTAAATTCACTTTACCTTCATATCCCGTAGACTGTATGCCAGAACCAGACCACTGACGGCTGGATGCAGAAGCATGCGGTATGGAGAAAACTCCAGCTGTATCAGCGTCCATGTCTCTCCTGTGTTCTGTGTCACATACAGTTGTCTGGCAGTAAGGTCTGAGAGTATTGTCTGCAAACAAAGCAGCATAGAGACTGGAAAAAGATTATATTTGAAAAGATGGGAAGAGAAATATGCAAATGACAACTCTGGGAAACATATTTAAAAGACCTTTGCAAACAGTGTAGACCAGGATCAGATGGCTCCCTGGAGAGTCATCTGATCAAGGTCTGCAGAATTTGTCATAAAAATTATTTCCTTCAATGATAAAGTTTGAAACAATATTTTGTTTATATGCCAGTGCATGCATGTCTCCCATTTAACTCTTTCCTTTATATAAACGCATTTGCAAACAGTGAGAACCCAGATAAGATGGCTCCTATAGGAGCCGTCTGATCAGGGTCTAATCTGTTTGCTAATGAAATGTGTAATAACTTTTCCTTTACTTTCTAAAATGGCTACATTGTTCCACCTTCCATATTTCATTATAACTATTTTGTCCATGAATATTCAGTAGCTGAAATTTGGAATCAAGATAGAACAGGGAATGAGTTAAAGGTTTATGTTTGTATGATAACAATAATGACTTTTCCAAAGAAAACACCAAACTTACGACAGACACCATTTATTTAGGATTTTTGTTTTGATTATCATTAATGCCATTACACTTTGACATATTTTTTAACATTAAATAATTCCATTCTACTGATACAGGTGGTAATTAACCCTTTAAACCATTTCCCAGAGCTACAGATAAAGGTGCTTACTCAAATACTAAAATCATCATTTCTCCATCAAACCCTATACTGTGATCACTCTAGAATCGTCTCTTCGAGATGATTCTAAAGAGTGGTTACAGTATAGGGTTTGGTGGATATAAATAAAGGAGATGTTCTTGAAAATATTAAAATTTACGCATCTTATCCGAACCTCTGATTCTCTCATATCTACGCCTTTTGACACCTCTGTAAAAGTCACTTTTGGAAACCACTGTGATAAATAGAGCATTTGATCCATAGGAGCAAATGCTCTGTTTATCACAATGGTTTCAAAACTTCACAATTCCATTTTTTTCCTAGTAAATGCTCCCTTTCAGTAGATTTATTTAAAGAGGTTGGGTCTAAAAATAGCCTATATGGGAATGGGTTAATAGTCTAGATCACGGCCTATATAGTCAACTGTAAGTTTTCTGCCAGATCTTCTTGCCCTCAACTTTATGGCTGTGATAAATTTAAAGAGTGAAACACTCATAATTATGTGTATTACTATATAGTCTTATATTTGATAAGTTTTGTGGTAATAGTTATGCAATGTTTAAGCATGATGATAGGTGTATCATGAATTTGAGTAATATTTTGCAGCATCAAATTCTGATATTTCCTTTAACCTGTTATCCATAAATACACTTTTCTAAGCCTTTGCAACAGAGTAGACCCTGATCAGACAGCTCCTGTAGGAGCTATCTGATCAGGGTCTGCTCTGTTTGCTTATGAAATAATATATACAGTTTTTGCCAAGATATGCCATTCTAAAAATAATTCTAATAAATATCCATGACATGGATATTTTCTTGGATATATTCATTGAGTAAAAGTTAATATTCTTTTCTGATTAAATCATTCTCCAATATTATTCTAAAATAACTCTAAACATAACCTCACCACTGTTTTGTTGACTCTCGATGAGTACATGTGGTTAACCATGAACTTTTCTGACAGAGCAACTTTAGAGTATGTCTCCCCATAATCTGCAGACCTGCAACAATAAACAACTTTAGAGTATGTCTCCCCATAATCTGCAGACCTGCAACAATAAACAACTTTAGAGTATGTCTCCCCATAATCTGCAGACCTTCAAAAATAAGCAACTTTAGGGTATGCCTGATAATCTGCAGACCTGCAACAATAAACAACCAGAGCTACAGATAAGGATTAAATACTAAAATCATCATTTTTCCACCAAACCCTATACTGTGACTACTCTTTAGTGGTCACAGTTTTAGGGTTTGTTGGAGAAATAAAGGAGTTAATTCATGAAAATGTTTTAATTCATGCATCTTTTCTGGACCTCAGAGCAACTTTAGTACATCTCCCCATAATCTGCAGACCTGCAACAATAAACAACTTTAGAGTACGTCTAACCACAATCTGCAGACCTGCAACAATAAACAACTTTAGAGTACTTATGTCTAACCATAATCTGAAGACCTGAAAAAATAAACAAGTTTAGAGTGCGACTCCCCATAATCTGCATACCTGCAACAATAAACAACTTAATTAACCCATTACTTGTTCAATATTCAAGTAAGAAATAATGACATCATGAATATTTATTAGCTAAAGTTTCATAACGTAAATTTTCCAGGGAATTTTTACTTTGAAAAAAAATATATAATCAGATCTTTATCATGTAAAAAGCAAACAGAGCAAACCCTGATCAGGAGGCTCCTATAGGAGCCGTCTGATCTGGGTCTACTCTGTTTGCAAAGGCTTAGAAAGGCAAATTATGGAGTAAAGGGTTAAAGACTTCAGAACAACAAAAACTGCAGACCCTGATCAGAGGCTTCCTGCAGGAGCCTTCTGAACTGGGTCTACAGTGTTTGTGTTTTGCACATTCAAAAAGTTAAACCAGACAACATAAGATACAAATAATATTAGCCAAGAGCAACAAAGGTTTTATTCACTTTGAGCACTAAATATGATGCTGTTACAGCTGTACCTATAAAGTTCTTCCAGCAGACTTGCGGTACATGTAGGTTGGTGGTTTTATCCAGATGTTCTTCTGTGCATGGAACAATGCAGTTTGTTCCGTGCATGGAAAAACTTCCATAGTACTGTAATTAGCTGGACTTCATAATATAACTGAAACACTGTTAAATCAATGTAAACCAAACACAAACAAACATCCTATAATTTGAACATTGTGATTGCGAAAACCATGTATCAGTGGAACAATAAACTTCTTGACATAAAGAACTAGCTGACATAATTCTTTTCATGATAGAAATGCTTTTACATGCCTTAATTTGCAAACAGAGTAGACCCGGATCGGATGACTCCTGTTGGAACCCTCTGAGCAGGGTGTTCTCTGTTTGCTTTAGAATTACAAAAATCTGATCCTACAATTTCTTCCATTGCACCCGGTTTATACTCCATAATGAAAAATAATCATGAGGTCTTAATTTCTAAACATTAATATTCATAGGAGGGAAAGCAGGGTTACAGGTAAGGGGAGTATTGGGGTATTTACTCAATTAAAATTGTGGAAAAAGCAATTGTTTTTCAAAACTATGAGTAACACAAAGCAAATACATGTAAATATAGCAAAAAGCAAAAAAGAATTTAGAATACCTAATGAGAATATGAATAATACCCAATTACGAAATTTGCCAATACCCAATAAAAATTGCAAATACTCATTTCATTAAAAAAAATATCAAGGAGTAAATACCCAATTGCATCAAAACCTTATCTGTAACCCTGGGGAAAGGGTTATTTAACCCTTTCCTCCATAGGCTATTTTTAGATCCAACCTCTTTCGATGCATCTACCGAAATGGAGCATTAACTAGAGAAAGGGACATTTTTAGATTTTTTTAATTTGAAACCATTGTGAAAAATAGAGCATTTGCTCCTATAGGAGCAAATGCTCTATTTATCATAATGGTTTCAACAGGTGACTTATACAGAGGCGTAGAAAGGCGTATTTATGGAGGAAAGGGTTAGCCCATATATATACATGTTCAATTAATATTCATGTAAATAATGACATGTATACTTATTTATTAAATTGATTTTTGTAATGTAACATTTGCTTTAACAGCAACTGCATAATCAAATCAATATCATGTCAAAAGCAAAAAGAGCAGACCCTGATCAGGCGGCTCCTATAAGAGGCATCTGATCTGGGTCTACTGTTTGCAAATGCATGAAAAAGGCATTTATATGAGGGAAAGGGTTGTTACTGATGGACTAGCTTATAATAGGGCCACCGCAGTACCAAGTGTTTGTATAATGTAACTATGTTTCGCACTCAGTGCACCTTACAGATCTCAAGATTCCTCTGATATTGTTTATGTGTAATTCAACATTTATTTCCTTCTGACTAATTTATAGTAGTAGCTGATAATGGCAATGCATTATTTGCATAATTATACAAAATTAACATTTAAAAATGTCTCTAAATTGCTGACTTAAAAATCATAATCATAATACATCATGCATGGTTTGTTATCAAAGTGCATAATGTTACAGGAGAACAAAATTTTAATACCGGTATGTGAAAAGATCTTAACACTTTCCTTCATATAAACAATTTTTCACACATTTGCAAAATCTAATTCTACAATATTTTATCAAAGCAAACAATTCCCATGAATTTCATAAGCAAACAGAGCTGACCCAGATCAGACGCCTCCTATAGGAGCCATCTGATCTTAGTCTTCAAGGCGTACGTAGAAAGGCATTAATATTTTGCTAACAGTTTGGTTCCACACGGTACCCTGAGTAACTGTACAGATCATCAGGAGCAAAACTGATTAACTCTTTACCTTATAGAAATGTCTTTTAAAGCAGAGAAGACAGATCAGATGACTCCCATAGGAGCCATTTGATCACAGTCTGCTCGGTTTGTTTAAAAAATTACACATATCTAATTCTACAATTTCTGTTATGGCCAAAATTCCTGTGTTCATAATTATGCCATTATAAAAATTCATCTGATTAATATTCATGATGTTATTATTTCTTAATTGAACATTCATTGGTTAACAAGATATGGAAGACAAAGTACCATAATACAGTATTAAATTTTACTTCACCATAAATATCGGTCTTGAATCAGGACGGGCAGCTTAACCTATTCCCTCATATTGACGCCTTTCGACGCCTCTGTAAAAATCACTTTTTGAAACCATTGTGATAAATAGAGCATTTGCTCCATATAGGAACTACACAATTCTAAATTTTTCCTTTTCTCTAGTTAATGCTCCTAGCTTTTCAGTAGGTTTATTCAAAGAGGTTGGGTCTAAATATAGCCTATGAGGTAATGGGTTAATACAGGGTGAAAGTCATGCAGAAAGCACCTCTTGGAGCTTTCTGCATGACTTTCACCCTGCATTAAGCAGCAACCTGTCAAATAATATCTAAATTCTTCTCTACTAGAATTCCGGTATGGAAGCAGACAAGTTTTGCAGACTAGAATTACTCAGTGTTGAAAGGGTAGGTTATAAATTAGTCAAGGTAGTGGAAATTTCCTAACCTTGCAATGGCGTCTTCCCTTGTACCTGCTTGGAATTATCAGTCTTCATCTTGGGGAGGAGGTTTTGATTTAAATCAACTATGCAGAAATTTAACAAAAAGCTATATAGGTGAAACCATCTAAAAGCACTTTTGTCTAATATATGCTGAATTAAAATCTCTGGTGATGTCAGCAGCTCTTGATGCACAAATAAAACAATGTCTCTGAGTGCAATGCTTTCCCTGTTCTGTATACATGTATTTGCCAAATTTCAATACCTACTGAATATTCATTAGCAAAAATGTTATAATGAAATATGGAAGGTGGAACACTGTAGACATTTTAGAAAGCAAAGAAACAGATCTATCAATTCTATTAGCAAACAGATCAGACCCTGATCAGACGGCTCCTATAGGAGCCGTCTGATCTGGGTCTGCTCTGTTTGCAAATGCGTGAAAACATGTCTTTATGAGGGAAGGGGTTAATTACTAAATCTTCAGAGTGGAGTTTGTCCATCACTGTTTAACTGTATTATGAGAGCGGCCACTTGGTAAAAAAAAATATGAAAGGCTTACACTGATGCTAGAGAATTTTTAATGACAAACAGTGCAGACCCTGATCAGAAAGCTCCTCTAGGAGCACTCTGATCTGGGTGTATACTGTTTGCAAATGGCAGAGCATAAGTGTCCTCAGCATTCAAAGAGTTGGTAAAGCAGAAAACAATAAATACCAGACTGACAGAAATATGTGACCTTCAAAGACTTTTTTCCCCTATTCCTTGCATCTGACAGTAATTCCTCTCTACAGTAACAGGTGGAAACAAGTCTCATACGTTTTCTACAACCCTTTGCCTCATGTAAACGCATTTTCATGCATTTGCAAACAGAGTAAACCCAGATCAGACGGCTCCTATAGGAGCCGTCTGATCAGGGTCTGCTCTGTTTGCTACTGGAACTTGAATGATCTGTTTCTTTACTTTCTAAAATGGCTAAACTTGGAAATGAGTATATAGAACAGGGCAAGGGGAAATCCTTTCCATCATACAAATTGCTTATGAAATTATATATGAAATTGTATAGAGCTGATTCTACAGTGTTTACTGGGCCATTCTTGTTCATATGCCATTATAAATATTAAGCTAATTAATATTCATGAATACAATATATTTTTATATGAATATTTATGGAGTGAAGGGTTCAACAGGCTCTTAGTACTGTATGAATGTTATGTGTGAATTTGTGAGATTCCACAACCTAAACCAACCAAAAAGCAAGGTTCCAACATTGGAATCTGGCTTTCTGAGCATCAAGAAAATAAATCTGTCACGCCATTGCATGCAAAAAGGATTTGCAAAGGATAATTGAAATACAGTAAACCATTGGATGAATACATACATGCTTTTTCACATCTTTGCAAACAGTGCAGACCCAGATCAGATGGCTCAGATCTGGGTCTGCTCTGTTTGCTTATGAAATTATATATATATATCTGATATTACAGTTCCTGATTAAGCCAAAACTTGCTTGAAAAAAATAATTTGAAGTGATCAAATCTGACATAAACGCTCATTAGGGAAAGGGTTAATAGCAGGTGATTGCTTAACCCTTTCCCTGTTCTGTATTAGGCCAAATTTCAATACCTACTGAATATTCGTTAACAAAATAGTTATAAAGAAATATGGATGGTGGAACATTGTAGACATTTTAGAAAGCAAAGAAACAGATCTACCAAATTCCACTAGCAAACAGAGCAGACCCTGATCAGACGGCTCCTCTAGGAGCCGTCTGATCTGGGTCTACTCTGTTTGCAAATGCGTGAAAACACGTTTATATGAGGGAAAGGGTTAATGCTACATGAAAGCAATACAGAAAATTCCTGCAGCATTCTGCGTAACTTTCATCCTGCATTAAGCTACCATCTGCCTTGACCTCTTTCCTTCATATAAACGCCTTTTCACACCATTGCAAACACAGTAGAACAAGATCAGATGGCTCCCATTATAGGAGCCATCGGATCAGGGTCTGCTCTGTTTGCAAAACAAATTTGATAAATCTATTTCTTCAGTTTCTAAAATGACTACAATGTTCCACCTTCCATATTTCATTATAACTATTTTGCCCATGAATATTCAGTAGGTTTTGAAATTTGGAATAAATATAGACCCTGAAATAGACCTCTCTTTGGTTGTCACTTTATAGGAGTTTTATGGTATTTTACATCACTATAAGACTAATGGTGCACATCGCAAAACAAAAAGGTCAAAACAAAAAAGTCTTCCTCCTACACACATACCAACATTCTGGCAATTTTTTCAGTCAATAGTAAACTAAAAAAATATAATACCATCAGTACCCAAATTAATATTCGGCCAGAAATATTTAAGTGCAGATCCAGATCTCACTGCTCATTAAAAGTGTCATTTACAGTAATCACAACTGCAAAGTCTCCTTATAGTAGAACCTGTCTTAAGTGGTCATCAAAAAGAGGTCTACATATTGTGGTCTATAAGGCAGGTGGTAGCTTAATGCAGGTCAAAAGTAGTGCAGAAAGCTCCTATAGGAGCTTTCTGCATTACTTTTGCCATGCATTAAGCAACCACTTGCTTTTTAAGACTCCTATGTTCAATAAATGAATGGTCACTTAGGACAGGTTCAACCATATTCAGTTTTGAATTAAGGGTTGATTGGCCATGGGTTAGCAAAACTTTCAGGTAAATACAGCAAAACACAAGAATTCTCCCACTTGCAAAATCTACATCATCACACTTTTTTAGCAAAAAGAACATCATTCTTCTATTCTTAATAGTATCATTGCAATACTTTGAAAAGCAACGCAATCTCATTTCAAACGAAAATGGATGAGCCAACATGTGTTCAAGTAAAACTTTCTTTAAAGAAATCACTAAAAGAAATTGCCAGTCTTTAGGATCTAGGTTTCAGCAAACTAAAGTAATTGAAAAAAAGCTTTCAAGAGCTTTCTGTGTTTTTATGGCAATTTTGGGAAAAATGCATTTTAATAATTGGGATTTATGCATTTTAATAATTGGGATTTTTTTAATGTGTAAAACTCAATGATTTTGGTCTCATTTTAACTTGTTTTGCAATCGTTATAGCATTTTAATCAAATTTTGGTTTCTATATTGGCATTTTTTCCCCCAAATTGAGAAAAATGTTACCTATTTTGCATTGGGAATGGGTCCATCTTTTAAAAAACCCATAAGACGCCAGAAAAAGGCCTAGTCACTTGCATTCTCCAGTGATCAGCCATGTTTAACCCTTTCCTTCATATTGACAACCTTTGGAACATTTGCACATAGAGTAGACCCAGATCAGATGGCTCCTGATGGGTCTGCTCTGTTTGCTAATGAGATAACATGAAGACTGATTCTACAGTTTCTGCCATAGAAAAAAATCACTTTTTCATTATGGCGTTATAATCCACAAATCAATATTCAAGTTTCATACAGACTGCTAAACTGTAACGTAATTTTTTCGGCTGCAACAATTGTTGACTGCTTAAATTCTTAAAATAAAAAAATTCTCCAATTTTGTTTGCAATAATATGGCCAAAGTGTCAAACAGTTTGGATCCTGATGAGATGTCACATTATAAGGCATCTCATTTGGATCAAAACTGTTTGCATAAGTAATCATGGTTTCGCAGTGTTAATTGCAGACAGACTGTAAATGACTGGACAGGATCTAAACTGACATTCAATTATCCTAAAAGCTCTCTTTCATTATCTTGTGCTCAGGTGCTTTCTGTGTTGAAGGATTGAGAGGCAATTAAGTTGAAGTTGAGAACTTCAAAACAGGAAACACACCTGTTTTGCTACAATTCTCAGTTATTTAAAATAATTTTTATTCTGTTTACCTTTAACCTTGATAAAATTCCTCAATAAATACGCCTTTCTATGCCTGTGTAATAACCACTTCTTGAAACCATTGTGATAAAAAAGCATTTGCTCCTACAGGAGCAAATGCTCTATTTATTACAATGGTTTCAAACTACAAAATTCTAAAATGTTACTTTTCTTTAGTTAATTAATGCTCCATTTCGGTACATCTATTCAAAGAGGTGGGATCTAAAAATAGCCTACGAGGGAATGGGTTAAGAATACAGTTTGAGTGTGACTGTCAAACACTTTCAATCATGATAAGATGATCCCATCTGAATTCAATCACTTTAAAGTTGACGCTACATTAGCATGCAAAAAGCCTCGGAATACTCGACATGCATGCACTGGCATAGCAAATAGTGCACACCAAATCAAGACCAGTCAGTACTCCTAGAGGAACCCTCTGATCAGGGTCTGCACTGTTTGTCATTCAGAATCATTTGGCAAGTTCAACTCTTAACTCCATGAATATTAATTCATGTATGAAATAATGATGTCATTAATATTAATTGAATTGTTATAATGGCACAGGAATTTTTGGTCATGGCAGAAACTGTAGAATCATATATCTATTGAGCAAACAGAGCATATTGAGACAGCTGCTGACTCATATGGGTCTACACTATATGCAAATGCAGATATGTAGGCTACTAGCATAAGAAGGGTTAATGACAAGAAAATAGACACCAGCACTAACAAAAGTAACTCGGTCAATTAATTCAGGTATGTCGAGTGACAGACCTGGCTGCATTCCAGGCACTTTTTTTAAGTAAAAAAAAGTTAACATTTGTTCCTGTCTTTTTGCTCACTTTCTGCCTAATTACGAGCTGTCAAGTATAAATTATATATTCAAGAGTAAGGTGCTGAACACTAGTCTGTCAGCAATACGTAAGTACAGGCGTATTGAATATAAAGTTAACACAACTTCAAAGGGGCATAACTCTGTCTGTACTGTATAGCTAGCTTAAAATCCCTTTATCTTAAGAATATTCTGATTTCATGTAAAAACAATATTTCTTCTTTTCTTTACTTGATGAACTAATATGCTACAAAAGCAAGCCCAACTTGTAGTTTTAACTCTTTCCCTCATAGTATAATGCCTCTTCATGCCTTTGAAAACAAAGTTACTAAGACACAGATCAGACACCTCCTGCAAGAAGCCAGTCTGTTCATCATGCTCTGGATGGTATTATTTAAGTCTGATCCATGACAGTTGTTGTCTAAGTCTTAGAAGCATTTTAAATATTTAGTTAACCCTTTCACTGTTCTATATCTATTCCAAATTTCAGTATCTACTGAATATTCATGGACAAAATAGTTAAAATCAAATACTGGAATGAGGAAAATTGTAGCTGTTTTAATTAAAAAGTAAAGAAACAGACCTTTCAAATTCCATTAGCAAACAGATCTAGAGTAGACCTAGATCAGATGGCTCCTACAGGAGCCATCTGATCTGGGTCTTCTCTGTTTGCAAATGCGTGAAAATGTGTTAATATGATGGAAAGGGTTTAAGAATATCATGAAGTCATCAATTCAGACAAATTAAACTTTATTAGGGAAAGGGTTAACCCTTTACTCCATAAATATGTCTATGCCTTTGCTAACAGAATAGATCCAGATCAGACAGCTCCCATATTTGGCCAAGTGCTATGACAACAATTAATCTAATTAATATTCATGATGTCAATATTTTTGAATAATCATGGAGTAAAGGGTCAATCATCATATCAACAGGATTATCACTTTTTGCAGAGGTAATCACAGATTTATCCTGTAAGAATTACATTATTAGGGTCTGCTCTGTTTGTAAATATAATTCTACAGAGCTACAGATAACGGCGCATACTCAAATACTCAAATACTAAAATCGTCATTTCTCCACCAAACCCTATGTTGTGACCACTCTTTAGAATCGTCTCGAAGAGAAGATTCTAAAGAGTGGTCACAACATAGGATTTGGTGGAAAAATAAAAAAGACTTGAAAATATTTTAATTTACGTATCTTATCTGGAGCACTGATTCTAGAGTTTCTGCCATGGCTAACAACTCCCATGTGAGACATTAAAAGACTAATTATGGAGAAAGTGTTAACACATAATAGAATTCAATGTTGCCTTAGATTTGTTGGAATATGGATTTTGACCACCCATGTAAAATATCCATAATCAAATGCCTCATTTGAATGAAAAGTTCCTTTCCTTCAATTCTAATTCAATTAATATGGCTATCATCATCCCGCAGTTCTATATGCATCTCATGAAAAATTCATGAATTCATGCAAACTGAGATTCAACTCCTCTTGTAAGAAAGTCTTTGTTTGCATTTTCCCAACAAGTAGAAACAATGTTTGTAAAACATGCATATTGTAACCCCACAATGGCAGTCAGAGTCAGTGTATAATATTTACCATTCAGGCCTTGAAATGTGCCCTTGAACTCAGAATTACTAGAATGCATCTTTATTCATCTTGAAATACTTACATACCAGCTATGGAGACAAACCTAGCAACTGTACATGTAATAATTTCTATCATTTGAATGCTGAATATTGAAAGTAGAATAGCCTGTATACTGTCAGTATTTAACCCTTTCCTCCATAAATACACCTTTCAACGCCTCTGTAATAACCACTTATTGAAACTATTGTGATAAATAGAGCATTTGCTCCTATAGGAGCAAATGCTCTATTTATCACAATGGTTTCAAACTACAAAATTCTAAAATGTTACTTTTCTCTAGTAAATGCTCCTTTTCGGTAGATTCATTTAAAGAGGTTGGGTCTAAAAATAACCTATGGAGGAAAGGGTTAACCCTTTCTCTGTTCAATATTCATGTAAGCAATAATTTCACCATGAATATTAATTAGCTGATTTTTATAATGTAACTTTTTAAGAATTTGTTTTTGCTTTTACACAAACTGTAAAATCATATCTATAACATATCAAAAGCAAACAGAGCAGACCCTGATGAGATAGCTCCTACAAGAGCCATCTAATCTTGGTCTACTCTGTTTGCAAATGCGTGAAAAGGCGTTTATATGAGGAAAAGGGTTAACTATAGAGTCCATTCAGTATGAAAGAAAAGTTGCTTGAGGTTTTTGAATGACAAACAGTGCAGTTCCCGATTAAAGGACTTCTCTACAAACCATCTGATCTGGGTACACACTTGTTTCCAAATGCCAGCATGCAGTAAAACCACTCTAAACCTGATTTGAATCTAATAGAGAAGAGAATTAAGATACTTTTAGGCAGGTTACTGCATGCTTAACCCTTTCCTCCATAAATACGCCTTTCTACGCCTCTGTAATAACCACTTCTTGAAACATCATTGTGGTAAATAGAGCATTTGCTCCTATATGAGCAAAATTTTAATGCTCTATTTATCACAATGGTTTCAAACTACCAAATTCTAACATTTTACTTTTCTCTAGTAAATGCTCCTTTTGGGTAGATTCATTCAAAGAGGTTGGGTCTAAAAATAGCCTATCTAGGAAAGGGTTAATGCAGGGGGAAAATCATGCAGAAAGCTCCTAGAGTTACCCCATGTCTCCAAGACCGTTATTTATACTAAACAGAATGTCAAGTTTAGAGGAGTTTTACTGTATCAAATCTCATAAGCAAACAGAGCAGACCCTAGAAGGCTCATACACAAGCCATCTGATAAGGGTCTTCTGTTTACAAAGGCATGACAATAGCCTGGTATATGAGAGAAATGGTTATATAATCTAAAACAAGTCCTGATGTTCCACATATTGATCTGCATTGTGATTTTGAAACGAAATGTAGGACTCATAATTTTATGCTTAATAATATTTCCATACAAATACTGAAATTCATAATAATCTTTGCAAAGAGACTGGCCATGGGGTTGAGTCTAGAGGCCAAGCAAACTTGGGGTGTGTTTGTGCATTGACATTAACTTTTTAAAAGAAAACCAAAGAAATCAGTACTATGAGAGTTATTTAGCCGACGACTTTTATGTTTATGTTCAAATGGTTAAGCTTAGCCTTCTAGACTATGTAAATGAATGTCAGAAAAGGGAACAAAAATACGAAATAAGGTGAAAAGAAAATCATACTGTAGGCTCTAAATCATTATCTATTAATCCATTCCCCCAAAGGCAAATTGTTTAGATCCAATCTCTGAATAAATCTACCGAAAAGGAGCATAAAAAAGGAAAATTTTAGAATTGTGTAGTTTTGAAATCATAATGTGATAAATAGAGCATTAATTTTGCTCAATTTATCACAATTGTTTCAAAAAGTGACTTTTACAGAGGCGTCACAAAGCGTCAATATTTAACTGACATGAATGCTGAGTTTTCAAAGTGGAATGGTCCATATTATTGTTAAAAGATAGTCTACTAAGTATGAAAGGGTATAGTTTGTGAGAGGATTTTGAATAGCAAACTGTTGACCCTGATCAGACGTCTCCTCTAGGGGTCCTCTGATCTGGGTCTACACTCTTTATAAATGCCAGTATATATAATGAGCATGTCTCGCTAGTTATGACAACTCTTTATAGAATCATCTCTTTGAGATAATTCTAAAGAGTGATCACAATGTACTCACTGGTTTCAGGTGTAGAAATAAAGGAATTGTTCTTGATGAAAATGTTTTAGTTTACACATCTTAACCCATTTGCTCCCATGATCCCATATATGGGATATAGGCAAACAGTGTAAACTCTGATTAGACGCCGTATAATGCGGCATCTGATCAGTCAGTCTATACTGTTTGCTGATAGGAATTTCTATATAAAACAAAACGAAAATGAAAATTTGTGCCATCTGGCATCCCTGAGATAAAAAATGGACTAATCCAATAATATTTATAAATATGGAAGAATCCACTGGGGGCAAATGGGTTAATTATCTGGACCTCTTGTAGCTAGGGACCTGACCTGACTTTGGTCTACAGACTTTGCAAAAGCTTTAGAATATTAGTAAAGGCATAATATTTGACATAAATTTGTGTGGATTGTCAGTGACTTTTTTCAGTATTTGCATACAGAATCTCCATATCTTATGTTTTAGTCTCAACCTGATTTATGTTGACAACAAAACACATAATGCTAGTTTTTGTAAATAAATCAGCAATGTTTCTTTTGAGTTTGACTTAAAGATACTGACTTAACCCTTTCAGTGCGGTACACATACCAGTAATGCTTTTTGCAAACAGTGAAGACCCAGATGAGATGGCTCCTAGAAGAGCCCTCTTATGATCATCAGGGTTTGCCCCGTTTGTCATGTTTCAGTTTTTCTTAAAATATCCCTGAATATTCGTGGTAAGCTTGACCTTTTTGAATTTTGGATTGGTCCATTTGAAAAATCAGAAATGAAAGGGTTAAGAAGATTGTAGTCATTATTACAAAGCACCGCAAGATGCTGTAATTGAATCAGCAATTAGACAGTTGTTGAGAGACAGACTGTCTTTCGCACTTTTTGTTTTTCTTTATTGATAGAAGATATAGTGCACCAAAAGATGCTGAACTCTTTGCACGCTAAGTAATTTTTCGTCTGCAACAATTGGCGTCTGCTTCAATTCTTAAAATAAACTTTCTCTCATTTCTTTGCAAAAATATGGTCAAGACGACAAACAGTTTGGAACCTGATGAGACGACATATTATGCGGCGTCTCATCTGGATCCAAACTGTTTGCATGGGTAATCACAGGTTCGCTGCTAGCGTGCAAAGAGTTAATTGCAAGATTATAGAAGATTAATGGAAGCAAAATAAAACTTTTTGAGTCAACGTCTTTGCGGCCTTTTCAAAGACAACTTTGGAAGAGATCCCATTAGCCCCTCTCCACACACTTTCAATCATAAAAAACTGTCTTGAAATGTATCATTGAAATTCATTTCCATGGCAAACGAGGATCAGATCTGTAATATATAACTAATAAGCCTGGTCTGGGTCTACATGGTTAACCCTTAATATGCAGAAACTGAGTATATACGTCTTGACCCTGAAGTACTAAGCCCTTTGATCTGTGTTTGCATTGTTTGTCATAATAATCATTTCAGTCATGTCACAGTGTGTAGGTTTATCTGAGCGGGTATGTTTCTTTATAAAAACACTCAGTTATATTTACATGACTGTAAGTCATTCTCATACCCATAGAAATTTGGGATGGATTTCAACTTGCTGGGAGGACTATGTCACAGTGTGTAGGTTTATCATCACTTGTACGGCCTTGCTGTACAAGCGCACTAATTTATAGCAACTTGGTAGAGTGCATGACTGCAAACCTGGCGACCCAGGTTTGATCCCGGGTCTGTGCGGGTATGTTTCTTTGTAAGAACACCCTGTTACGGTCAGTAATAAATTTTTACTATTCAGAAAGTAAGGAGACAATTATTCAGCAGACTAACCCATTCCCTCATAGGCTATACTTTGAATAAATCTACCGAAAAGGAGCATTTTCCATTTACATGTTTGTGCTGATTAACGTCCGTTTCTGCTCATTATGGGCTAATTGGACGACCCAGAGAGAGGGGAGAGGATACAGAGAAACCTGGGCACCATTTACATGTACTATCTAGAGAAAATGAAAAATTTAAAATTCAGTAGTTTTGAAACCATTGTGATAAAAAGAGCATTTGCTCTATTTATCACAATGGTTTCAAAAAGTGACTTTTACAGAGGTGTAGAAAGGCGTATTTATCAATGAAGGGGCATCTTACAGATGCGGGCAAAACTCACCACTAGTATAATCTAGATTGTGTATACTGCAATATTGTTGCTGGACTTGGTCATCATTATTTTCAAAATCTCAGAGAAGCTTTGATATGATATGAGCCTTTAGCCAGCTGAGCAAATATCTAAATTTTGACCAATCAGAGGCCACCATTCTGTTACTATGGCATTTTTTACATAAAAGACAAAAGTGGAATGCACATTTGCACATAACCAGTAACCTCCATGTGAAATTTCATTAGAATCGGACAGTTACTTACAGAGATCTAGAAATGTGTCAGACAAGTTCACAGCAGAAGAAACAAGATGTGTTTGTGAAACACTTGACACTATGCCCCCCCCCCCCCCCTAATAGCGAATGTAAACTTTGACCTATACATCTGTTCTTTGACTTTGAAGGATGACCTTGATATTGACATGTCACCACTAAAACTGTGAGGCAAATTATGAGATACATGTACACATACATGCCAAATATCATGTCTCTATTTCTAATGGTTCGAAAGTAAGTGATTTGACCTATATATCTGGCCTTTGACCTTGAAGGATGACCTTGACATGTTACCCCTGAAAATGTGCAGCTTTAAGAGATATGTATACATGAATGCCAAATAATCAAGTCTCTATCTCTACTGATTCAAAAGTTAAGCCCAATGTTAAAGTTGCTTACAAACAAACATCTGACCTTTGACCCTGAAGGATGCCCTTGACATTGACATGTTACCCCTGAAAATGTGGAGCTTCATGAGATACACATGCCTGCTAAATATCAAGTCTCTATCTCTACTGGTTCAAAAGTTATTGCCAATGTTAAAGTTGGTGATTTGAACCTATATTTTTTACCTCTGACCTTGAAAGATAACCTTGACATGCCACCCCTCAAAATAATGTGCTTAATGAGATACATATGCCCCCACCCCCTTTGGAGGATATAAATTATCATTCATTAATATTCATGATACATGTATCATTATTTCTTACATGAATATTTAATAGGGCAAGGGTAAAAATTAGGGTTAAAGTTCAACATTTTGACCTATGTAAAAGTCACTTTTTGAAACTATATAGTAATAGACAGAGCTTTTTATTTTGTTCCATTTATAAATCACAATATGGTACACTATTCTAAAATGTTCCTTTTCTCCAGTAAATGCACCTTTTTGATAGATTTATTCAAAGAGGCTGGGTCTAAATAATTATAGTCTAGGAGGGAATTGGTTGACTGCTGTAGTGAGTATTAACTATATAGTTTGAGGTGAACACAAAACAATCATGTATAATCTGGGGAAAATGAGCAAGAAATTTTGAAAGCATGATAACAGAATACGAATATAGACCTACAGAGATAGCTTACCAGAAAACCATCACATGCATAAACAGATTAAGAATTAATCATGCTTCAGAGTGTACCTCTTTGTATGCAAAGATATTGTTATCGACGAACATTGTCTTTTGCAACAATTCTCAGTCAATTCTCCAATCTTCATCAAATGTACCTCAGGATAGGAGTGTCAAAAAGGCAGGATTTTGGTGAAACACAGAATTGCCCCACACCTCATCTGGATCCAAAGAATTTGAAAAGCTTATCACACCTCAGCACTAAGCATGCAAAAAGTTGAGACTTATCGCATTTTCATCTTGCACACTACCTGCAGCTGCACAAGATTTATAGCTTAGTATTTATAGCATGATGTGGTTTTTGGAACACTTTCCCTGCCCCAGTGGCCATATGACCTTGACCTTGACCTTTACCATGACTTGACTGGAATTTGCATCTTGCAAATTTGTTTCTTTTGTGGAGACTAGGCCTGCCAAATATCAAGGCTCTTAACCCTTTCCCTCATATTAAATGAGTTTCATGCATTTGCAAACAGAGCAGACCTAGATCAGATGGTTCCTATAGGAGTCTTCTGATCAGGGTCTGCTCTGTCAATGGTATTGAAATTTGGAGTAAACATAAAACAGGGAAATGGTTAATCTCAAATAGCTCAAACGTTATAAATAATAATAGAGATTTAAGTCTTTCAACACTTATATAGTAACTTTCATCTGCAATCCAAGTTTTGTTCATTTCTTATATAAAACAGAACCAGTCTTTGTCAATTAGTTTTGATTCTGATGAGAAGCCAAGTAAGAAGCCTCTAATGTGACCACTTAACCCTTTCCTCCATATATAGATACGCCTTTCTACGCCTCTGTAAAAGTCACTTAATGAAACCATTGTGATAAACAGAGCATTTGCTCCTATAGGAGCAAATGCTCTATTTATCACAATGGTTTCAAGCTACAAAATTCTAAAAGTTTACTTTTCTCTACTAGTAAATGCTCCAGCTTTTGGGTAGATTCATTCAAAGAGTTTGGGTCTAAAAATAGCCTATGGAGAAAAGGATTAAACAGTATCACAAATTTGCTGACAGCGAGGCGTTTAACCCTTTAAGTCATATATACAGTAGAACCTGTCATAAGTGGCCATTCATTTATCAAACATAAAAGTCTGAAAAAAAGGTGTTTGTTTAACCCTTCCCCTGTTCTGTATTCGTGTAAGAAATAATGACACCATGAAGATTTATTAGCTCATTTTTTTTATTTAATATAAACTTTTCAAGGGAATTGTTTGATTTGACAAAAAACTGTAGAATCAGATCTATATCATGTCAAAAGCAAACAGAGCAGACCCTGATCAGACGGCTCCTATAGGAGCCGTCTGATCTGGGTCTACTCTGTTTGCAAATGCATGAAAAGGTGTTGATATGAGGGAAAGGGTTAATGCAGAGCAAAAGTTATGCAGAAAGCTCCTATAGGCTATACATCGGTGGAACCAATTTGACATTAATTTTGCAATACTTATACACCAGTGTAACTCAGATTTGACTTAATTACATTACTTTTATATTGCTTAAATTAATTTGACATAATTGCATTACTTTTATATTAGTTCAATTGATTTGACATAATTGTATTTATTTTACTTCAGCGGAACTGACATTTGACACAAATCATTTACTTTTATACATTGGTTGAATTTATTTGACATAACTGCATTACATTACTGGTACTTTTACATCAGCACAACTGATTTGACATAACTGTATTATTTTTACATCAGCAGAACTGATTTGACATAACCACATTACTTTTACATCAGTGGAACTGATTTGACATAATAGCATTACTTTTACAAATGGTTAAATTAATTTGACATAATTGTATCACTGATTTGACATAACTGCATTACATTCAAGATGGTGAAACAGAGTTGACATAAATATATTACCCTCACATCAGTGGATTGATTAATCAATTTGACATGTGTTACAGTTAATGCATTACTTTAGTATAGTTGGAATTAACTGATATACAATTCTAATTACATGCATGCATAAAATTCACAGACATAGAGGATCTGTTGCGAGTTGTCTTTTAAGATCACATGTTCCTAAACGAGCCTTAGAAAATGTCATTAAGCGAGCCTTGGCGAGCTTAATAACATTTTCTTGGTGAGTATAGGAACATGTGATCTTAAAAGACAACGAGCATCAGATTCTTTTTCTCACATATCAAAAAAGTGCATTTTCGCCGTTTAAATGACATGTAAACATCGGTTTCTATGGTTTAACGTCATATATGACGTATGACATCATATTATGTTCTAAAGTGATCTTACACGTGTTACAGATAAGGAAATCTTAACCCGTTGTTCTAACTCGGAGATAAGGGAAGGTATGTGAGAAATGACTGTTTTAACCCTTTCCATGTTCTATGTTTATTTTATATTTTAATACCTACTGAATATTCATGGCCAAAATTGTTATAAAGAAATATGGAAGGTAGAACATTGTAGCCATTTTACAAAGTAAAGAAACAGATCTATCTAATTTCATAAGCAAACAGAGCAGACCCTGATCAGACGGCTCCTCTAGGAGCCGTCTGATCTGGGTCTACTCTGTTTGAAAATACGTGAAAATACGTTTCTATGAGGGAAAGGGTTAAATTGGTGAAAAACAATGCTCCTATCTTTTAGGATATTCAGACAGACAAACATTGGCAAATAAAGCAGACCAAGATCAAACAGCATCTAGATCTGATGAAGTTGTTTGATCTGGGTCTACACTATTTGCTGTTATGTTGGTCTAATTTAACCCATCCCCCATAGGCTATTTTTAGAACAACCTCTTTGAATAAATCTACCGAAAAGAAGCCCTTACAAGAGAAAAGGAAAATGTTAGAATTGTTTATTTTGAAACCATTGTGATAAAGAGAGCATTTGCTCCATAAGAGCATTTTAATGCTCTGTTTATCACAATGGTTTCAAGAAGTGACTTTTGCAGAGGCGTAGAAAGGCCTATTTATGGTAGGAAATGGGTTAAAGCCAAATTGAAATATTTTGCTTTACAAACTGGTGGAGAGGAGTCCAAGGCATCATCACTGAGAGGGGAATAACTGGTTACAGCTGCATCAGGTCTGAATCGAAGCTGTTTGCAAATGGCATTAGGTCAGGTATAGCAGGAACTGAGGGTTAAATTTACAACTGTCATATAACCATTGTGTACACAGATGTTGTTTACAAAACATTGTAGGAATGCATGATACTCAATATAGAATACAAAATTTGGGATACAAACTTTCTATGGGGAAAATATTCATTTAGGAATGCATGATACTCAATATATATATAGGATACAAAATGGCGATACAAACTAAATTCTATGGGGAAAATATTCATTTAGGAATGCATGATACTCAATATATATAGGATACAAAATGGCAATACAAACTTTCTATGGGGAAATTTAGCAATGCATGATACTCAATAAAGGATACAAAATGGTGATACAAACTAAATTCTATGGGGGAAATATCCATTTAGGAATGCATGATACTCAATATATATATAGGATACAAAATGGCGATACAAACTTTCTATGGGGAAATTTAGGAATACATGATACTCAATATAGGATACAAAATTGCAATACATTGTAAAACTTTCTATGGGGAAAATATTCATTTAGGAATGCATGATACTCAATGTAGGATACAAAATGGCGATACAAACTTTCTATAAGGAAAATATTGTTTAACCCTTTTTACATAACTCTATAATTATACTCCATGAATATTCACACACACAAGAAATAATGACATCATGAATACTAATTTAGGTTATTTGCTATAATATGAAATGGACATGAGATGTTTTTGCCAATCCAGAAACTGTAGAATCATGTCTATGTTATATCATAAGCAAACAGCTGAGCAGGCCCTGATCAGACGGCTCCGACAGCAACTACTGTTTGCAAAGGTGTTAAAAGGCATATTTATAGAGTAAAGGTATAAATACACCTTACTACGCCTTTGCAAACAGAGTACACCCAGATCAGATGGCTCCTATAGGAGCCATCTGATCAGTGTCTACTCTGTTTCCTTATGATATAATTAACATATGATTCTACAGTTTCTTCAATAGCCAAACATTCCTGTGCTCATGTGTCATTGTAAAATTAAGCTAATTAATATTCATGATATCATTATTTCCTTCATGAATATTCATGGAGTAAAGGGTTAAATGCAATTATTTAAACTATTAAAGATGTATTATGCGCAAATTTCCGCAAATTTTGCATTTCAGACTGACTTCAGAATCGGAATCTATGTACCTTAACACTTATTTAACACTTAAAACAGCACGGTAAGAAAATGGTTGTTTGGGTAGAAAAATATTTAGAAAAAAGGATTGCTACGGAAACCAACGGAACAGCGTTCGTGATTGGCCCGGATTCTGGCGTAAGATTCAAATTTACATGCCAGAAATAATATTTCGATATATATGTAGGCCAACAACTGAGTGTCAGCCATTGTACATGTGATAACAACCTTAAATTAATATTCAAAGCGTTGCTCCGAAGAAATAGAATCGGAGTTATTCAGAACTTGGCCGAAGATGCCCGCTGATTTCCGTACAAACTCCCCATTCTAAAAAGGAGGCTCCTTTTTTAAAGAATTTAGCAGTATTCAGATAGCGATAATATTTAGCTGAACAAATATACTCTGTCAAAAAATGGGTTGTAAGCATTATTTTCATTGTATGGCTTCTGGTATTGATTGATTAGTATGAAAAATGCACTTAATACATCTTTAAGTGACGTCAGTTTGTAATTAACAAGGCAGAGTTAACATGGTCACTTGAATTGGGTGATTGGCAAATCCTCAATTTTTTTACATTATGAAATCAATCATGTATACCCTTCAAGTGCTGGAAACAAGCAACTACTGTCCTTTGCAAATAGTGTAAGACTCAGATGAGAGGACTCTTAGAAAAGCCATCAGACATCAGGGTCTGCACTATTTGTAATGTTATACATTTCTTTAAAAAGAATCCCTGATAATACCAGGTAAGCTTGACCTGTTCGAGTTTTGGAATAGTCCATTTGAAAATTCAGTGTTGGAAAGCTTACCAGATCAACATGCCCCTCAAAAGATAATGTTAGTCTGTTGGGCAAAATGTCGTTGGAAGAAAGTATTGTCAACACCAGGACTCTAAATATAATGTTTATTTCAAAGTTTTTATCCCTTTCTCTCTTGAATATTTATGTCATAAAATAATAACATCATGACTTTTTATTTTATTTATTAGCTGATTTTTTATAATGACAAAATTTTATGTACACAATACTTTTTGATATTGGTAAAAGCTGTATACATAGAGTCAAATCTATTATAATTTCATATGCAAATAGAATAGAATCTGATAAGATGGCTCCTACAGGAGCTGTCTGTTCTGGGTCTATTCTGTTTGCAAAGGGCATGAAAAAGTGTCAAATAGTTTATACTTGATTGGGTGCCAACTTGGTATCTAATCTGGATCTAGACTGTTTGTAAAAGTTATTAAAATTTCACCAACATGCTTTAGGTTAAGGACTATCCAATCATTTTAATCCCCTAATCCAAACGATTTGGCTTTGCATACAATTGCACAACCCAAACAATATGCGTCACCTGACCATCAAATTACCCTGAGCTTCAAAACCATGTAGCTCTCTGAAAGTAGGACACAAACTACCTATATTTGCATACAGTGTAAGCCAAGATGATTGGACTCCTCCAGTATTCCTCTGATCATGGTCTGCAATGTTTATCATTCCAATGTCAGCTTATAATTAGACAACACAATGGAGATGCCGTTAGTATTCAAAGGGATTGGGTTTAATCATTTTCAATAAACCAAAGCATTCAAATAAATATCATAATTAAGTTTAATTCTTAGACAAAGGTGTACACTTAGAAATTAGCAACCAACAGCATATAATTATGTTCCTCCATTCACAAAAAAACAATAAGAATTTAAAGGGACATAACACCAACAGTTTATGTGTCACATTGCTGCCCTTGAGACAGTGTGCAAGTCAATGCAGTTTTATGGGACAAGTATTAGCTCCTTACCTTAACCCTTTCCCTGTATAAACACCTTTTCATATGTTTGCAAATAGACCCAGATCAGATTGCTCCTATAGGAGCCGTCTGGTCTGGGATGTGCTCTTTTTGCTTTTCAGCAGCATGACATGATATAGATCTGGTTCTACAGTTTTCGTCAAAGCAAAAAGTTCACTTGAAAAGGTTACATCATAAAATGTCTGCCAATAAATATTCATGATGTCATATTTTCTTACATGAAAATTGAACAGGTAAAGATTTAACCATTTCCCCCATAGAGATGACATTTTGCACCTTTGCAAACAGAGTAGACCATCAGATGGCTCCTGATCAGGGTCTGCTCTGTTTGTTTATGAAAATATATACATGTAGTTCTCAGATTCTGCAATTTGTGCATTGTTAAAAATCCCCTTGTTCATAATGCCATTAACCCATTCCCTCATAGGCTAATTTTAGACCCAACCTATTTGAATAAATCTACCCAAAAGGAGCATTTACTAGAGAAAAGGAAAATTTTAGAATTGTGCAGTTTTGAAACCATTGTAATAAATAGAACATTCAATGCTCCTATGGAGCAAATGCTCTATTTATACAATGGTTTCATTAAGTGACTTGTACAGAGGCGTAGAAGGGCGTATTTATGGAGGAAAGGGTTAAGCTAATTAACCCTTTCCCTATTTAGTATTCATTTAAGGAAAAATAACCTCATGAATATTCACATTGCATCTGCTGAAATTTTATAATAGTATGCGCTACACAGGATATTTTGGTACATGTATTGATAGAAATTGTAGAATCAGGTCTATATTACAGTTAAACCTCTCTATAACGACCACTAAATTACATCAAGTATTTTGTGTTAAAGGCAGGTGGCTGCTTCTTCCCTAAATACCAACTAACTAACACAATTTAGTGGCCGTTATAGAGAGGTTTTGCTGTATTTTATAAGCAAACAGCAAATCCTTATCAGCTGGCTCATACACAAGACATCTTATCTGGGTCTACTCATTGTTGGGAAAAGGTGCTCCTATGAAGGAAAGTGTTAATTATAATCAGGTCATTATTTCTTACATGCATATTCATGTGGAAAACAGACACTGATCGTCTACTATATGAAAAAAATCTTTTAGACAAAAAAATCCCATTTCGTCTGAACTAATTTCATGTGTCTAAACTAATTTCAGTCTCGGACCATTGCCGCCAATTTTTAGAAACTAAAGAAACAGATCTATCAAATTCCATTAGCAAACAGAGAAGACCCTGATCAGATGGCTCCTATAGGAGCTGTCTGATCTGGGTCTACTCTGTTTGCAAATGTGTGAAAAAGTGTTTATATGAAGGAAAGGTTTAACTTATTGAAAGGCTATATCATGAAACTTATGAAAATTCCAACCCGGCATTAATCCAGCACATGCTAATCTGCAGTGTCTAATCCCCCTAAGAGTAAGACTAAGCCCATTAATCTTCAGGTCACTAATAAGACGGTATGTACACAGTAGCACCAAAAAAACAAGATACGGTAAGTGCATAATCATTTACGAAACATGAGTGTCCCAGTTTTAATATCTGTAGAAAATCCTGGTCTGTCGACAATGATAATGATATTGTATGTTCACTATTGCCGTTGGTGACGTCAATTGAATGCAGAGATAAAATATTAGCTAGTATATGAACTAGAAAACTGTGTCCATTGGATATAGATCCCCCCCCCCCGGTGAAATTGTCTCTAAATCATGCATGTTCCACTTTATGTTATATAGAGAAGACAGTTCCAAAGTCAAAGTCCCAAACCTCTGGTAAAACTAGTCAGAATAAAACTTTTCTTCATTTGTGAAAGTTTGAAGTAAATTCTACCTGCAATAAGTTTGAATGAAAGACAAGTTGGACACACAATATTTGCAATATGTAAATGCATATGAACTGATGGACAGATGGACGGACAAGAGCAAGGCTATATACCGGTATGCCTTCCACATTAGGAGCATAAAAACCATTTTAGAACAAATACTTTGAACTCAATTGTTAGCAAGTAAATACTTGATAAATTAGGAGCTATGATATTGCCTAGTTTCAGGTGAACAACTTGATTGAAACCATTGTGATAAATAGATTATTTGCTCCATAGCAGCAAATGCTCTATTTATCACAATGGTTTCAAAACAACATAATCGTAAAAAAAATTTTTTTTATAATAAATGCCCCTTTTCAGTAGATTTATTTAAAGCGATTGGGTAAAAAAATGGGAAATGGGTTAACCCTTTCCCTAACAAATCACATGAATTGTATTAACTCCATAGATATTCATTCAATTAATTTTCAAAATGTAACATTTACAAGAGAATTTTGGCTCAGATAAAATATGAAGGATTATATCTATATAAGTCTACTCTGTTTGAAAAGGCATTAAGATGTGTATACAGCTGAACTTCAATATCTCAAACTTCAAGGGACCATACAAATTAGTTCGAGATAACAGAAGTTCGAGTCTGATTTCTGATCTGGACAATTTCTTCAGTTCACAGCTTAATGCAGGTCTAAAGTAATGCTGAAAGCTCCTGTAGGAGATTTTGGCATTACTTTAGACCTGCATTAAGCTGTCACATATCTTTCTAGATATGTGTAGTAATACATTTTAGAGCAATTCTGTATTGTAAGTTTTTTGAATATTTGAAGATTTAACCCTTTACCTGACAGAGAAGCCTTAGAAAAAAGTGTAGACCCAGATCAGATAGCTCCTGTAGGAACAATCTGAATGATCAGGGTCTGCTCTGATTACTTTCGGAATAGTTTATATATCTAATTATACAGTTTCTGCCATGACCAAACCTCTTATAAAACTTCCAGCAAATTAATATTCATGCTAAAGTCAGCTACAGATAAAGGAGCATACCAAATACTAAAAACTTTATTTCTCCACCAAACCCTATATTGTGACCACTCTTTAGAATCGTCTCAAAGACACGATTCTAAAGAATGGTCACAGTACAGGGTTTGGTGGAAGAATAAAGGAGCTATTCTTGAAAATGTTTAATTTGACGCATCTTATCTGGACCTCTGCATGATATCATTATTTTCTTACATGAATATTCAACAGGTAATTATAAAGAGTTTAAAACTACATGTAGTTACACTGTTGTACAGTACTCCCTCCCTACAACGGCCCTCTCAATAACGATTCCCTCCTTACAACAACACATGTCACTGTTTCCGAAACAACAAGGCTCCAGAAACAACTTTTTTCCATCGTATTTTCTTATGCCTCCATCAAACCCTATGTTGTGACCACTCTTTAGAATCATCACTTTGTGACGATTCTAAAGAGTGGTCACAACATAGGGTTTGATTGAGGCATAATGGTTTTAGTTCTCGAAATACACCTTATCTGGGGATCTGCAAACAAGCTAATTGTGTTTGACTTCCCCTCCCTATAACAACTCCCTCTGAACAACACATACAATCTTCGTATCCCAAAGGGTGTCGTTGTAGAGAGGGAGCACTGTAGTATCATAATGATTATGGACCAATCCTCAATGGTTTTCACAATTACATACCCTATTACATATATATTGTAATATCATAAGCAGCTACAAAAATAGTTAGAAGCAACCAAGCACAACGTTGTGGTTTTCTTAATACTATTTACAATAAGTTACTCTTGAAATTCTTTTAAAGACATGTGTACATGTGGCAATCCCAACATTCATTACATGCAACATTTATTATTACACTTGCCTTTTCCTTATCTAATATTCATGAGGTGTTTAAGAGATATTTGACAATCCCAAATTTCTATAACACTTTTAACCCTTTCCCTGTTCTATGTTTATTCCAAATTTCATTACCTACTGAATATTCATTAAGAAAATAGTTATAAAGAAATATGGTAGGTGGAACTTTTTAGCCATTTTAGAAAGTAAATACATTTGTAAACAGATATTTCAAATTCTATTAGCAAACAGAGCAGACCCTGATCAGACGGCTCCTCTAGGAGCCGTCTGATCTGGGTCTACTCTGTTTGCAAATGCGTGAAAACACGTTCATATGAGGGAAAGGGTTAACCCAAAGATCTTTGAAGGCTAAGCAATGGTCATGAGACTGCTTAAAAGTGTCAGGATTAAACTCCCAATCTCAAAAAACCCTTGACTCTGTGAATCATTATTATGTTGTTTGACATCTTTCTGGAGTTTCTCACATACACTTGTTATAGAAAAGGGTTGACACCAAATTATACCAAGAGAGTATCGAAATTTGTATAATAGAGCATGATCATGAGATCTATTTTGTCTTAAAATGTCCCTTATACAATGAAAACAGAACAATGTACAGTTAAAAACCTCTGTAAACGGGAATTCTAGTTGAGAAGATTTTAGATACTTTTAGGCAGGTGGCAGCAAATAGTTAATGCAGGATGACGTTTAGTCATGCAAAAAGCTCCTAGAGGAGCTTTCTGCATGACTTTCATCTTGCATTAAGCTGCCACCTGTTTCCAAGTTTAATGTCCGGTTCAGAGCGGTTTTACAGTATATTAAAAAGGCGTAGAAAGGCGTATTTATGGAGTAAAGGGTTAAATAGCTAGTATATTATCTTTAGATGTCTCATGAATATTGTAATTAACTGCCACTACACTTTTAACTTTGATTGATCTATACTGTATCATGCTGTGTATTTTGTGTATGGGGACGGAGTCCTATATATCACAATAAACTATTGAATTGAACAAAGGAATAATAGCATATCATGAAATCAATTAAAGTTTTAAAATGACTCACTGAACATGTTTTTTTTGACATGGCAGAAACTGTAACATCAGATCTATACTATTTCATACTTGCAAACAGAGCAGACCCTGATCAGACAAATTGAGAATCATAAGATGACAATTTCTTTGCAGATGAAAATGATTTAACCCTTTACCTGATAAAAATGATGGACTACTTTTTTGGCATTATAATGAATTGATGTCAATACAGACTAATCTAACACAGTGACCTATATTTTGCAGGCATTCTGTATACCTCAAACAGAACAAGGTGCCAGAGTACCAAATTAACACACTGACCTACTAATGATATCTGTCAATATTGAGAAATCCAAACTTGACCTTCAATATATTCTATTGACCTAAGGACTTAGACTTTAACCCATTCCCGCATATTGATGCCTTTTGACGCTTCTGTAAAAGTCACTAAATGTGAAACCATTGTGATAAATAGAGCATTTGCTCCACAGGAGCAAATGATCTATTTATCACAAAGGTTTCAAAACTACACAATTCTAAAAATTTCCCTTTCTCTTAGTTAATGCTCCTTTTTGGTAGATTTAATCAAATAGGTTGGATCTTAAAATAGCCTATGCGGGAATGGGTTAACTTATCTATACCACAACCCATGTCATAGTTATCCTTATAGTTGATCAGACAAACTTAGGCAAATACTGTAGAAGACATTGGGTGTCCTAATAGATGTGCTAAATAATGTAGTGGACATTGGGTGTCCTAATAGATATGCTAAATACTGTGGTGGACATTGGGTGTCCTAATAGATATGCTAAATACTGTGGTGGACATTGGGTGTCCTAGTAGATATGCTAAAAATTGTAGTGGACATTGGGTGTCCTAACAGATATACTAAATTATAAAATACTGTGGTGGAGGTTGGGTGTCCTAATAGATATGCTAAATACTGTAGTGGACATTGGATGTCCTAGTAGATATGCTAACTGCTGTTGTGGAGACTGCGTGTCTTAATAGATAAGCTAAATACTATAATGGAGGTTGGGTGTCCCAGTACTGTAGGGTTAAGGCATGAAATACCTCTGTCCATTGCCAATCCCATATTTGGGCATTAGGTATCAACAACCATTCGTATCATTCTTCTTTAACACCCTGTTCATATCCATTGAAAAGAAATTTACAAAAAATCAAAACATTTTTAAAACAGAAGACGACAACTGTCTGAGAGATTAATTGAATACATGTTTACACTTTATTCAACATTCATAATTAACCCCTTTAATGTTGAAAATAGTGTAGACCCAGATGAGAGGGCTCCTAAGAGAGACCTCTCATCTGGGTCTACATTGTTTGTCATGTAAAACTTTTTTTTCAAGTAAGCTTTACCTATTTCAATTTTGGAATAGTCCATTTCAAACTTCAGCATAGATCGGGATAAATCTTCATTAAGAATAGAATGAGGGGGGAAGACTATAATTATCCCTTTCCTCCATAAATACGCCTTTCTATGCCTCTGTAAAAGTCACCTTTTGAAACCAGTGATAAATAGAGCATTAATTTTGCTTCATATATGAGCAAAATGCTCTATTTATCACAATGGTTTCACAACTACACAATTGTAAAATGTTCCTTTTCTCTAGTAAATGCTACTTTTCGGTAGATTTATTCAAAGAGATTGGGTCTAAAAATAGCCAATATGGGAATGGGTTAAATAAATAAAATAATATTCTGCACAAACTGTTAACCGATTCATATTCAAACTGCAGCCAATTACATTTAACCTTTGAAATGCAGGAAACACTTGAGAACTCAAATCTGACCAATCAAAAGCTTGAGAACGAACTCAGACTCAACTAAAAGCTTTATAAGCATTGACCCAGAGTCTCCTGGAAATGCAATCTGAAATTCAGAACATGGATCGGCACTGCTGGTCATTCAAAGTCATCTCACAAATTTGTGCCTTTGATACTGAATGAACTCTATAGTTAACCACATACGGGTTATTCCACTTTGAAAATTCAGCATTGAAAGGGTTAAAACAATTTGTATAATCATGATAGATCGAAAATCAGTTTAACCCTTTGATTGCAGAGGAGCCCTCTGATCAGTGTCTGCCTTGTTTATCATTCCAACTTCTCTCACAAATACCTTTTCATACTGAATTGACTCTATCTTTAAGCAAATATGGACTATTCCACTTTTAAATACAGCATTCAAAAGTATAAACTAGATTGAGATTTTCCGCTGGAATCCTGATTTCAAACCTTATATGTACAAGTACAGTTAAGCATGCCAAAAATGGTATGATGCAATATTTCAACAGCATACAAATTTCTCAGGTGTGTTTAAGTTCACATACAGGGGACATGATGACATACGTAAGACATAAAAATACAGTAACCCTGTCGTAACCCTTTACCTCATGAATATTCATGTAAGAAATAATGACAGTATGTTTGTTAACTAACTAATTTTATATAATGGCATTATAACAAAAGAATCTTTTACCATGGCAGAAACTGTGGAATCCGATCTATATATTCAATAAACCCTTTCCCTCATATAAACACCTTTTCACACATTTGCAAACAGAGAAGACCCAGATCAGACGGCTCCTATAGGAGCCGTCTGATCAGGGTCTTCTCTGTTTGCTAATGGAATTTGATATATCTATTTCTTTAGTTTCTGAAATGGCTACAATATTCCATCTTCCATATTTTATTATAACTATTTTGTCCATGAATATTCAGTAGGTATTGAAATTTGGAACAAACAGGGAAAGGGTTAAGGAAACAGAGCAGGAACCGTCTGATCTGGATCTACTCTGTTTGGAAAGGTGCTAAAATTTGTCTCAAGAGCGAAAGAGTTAACCATTTGCCTGATGAATATTCATGTAAGAAATGATGACATCATGAATATCAGTCCGCTGGATTTCTATAATGATATATGGACACAGGAACTTTTGACCAAATCAGAGCAGAGCTACATAACTCCATAAACATAAAAGTATACTCCAATTAACCCATTCCCTCTTATTGACGTCTTTTGACACCTCTGTATAAGTCATTTTATGAAACCATGCATTGTGATAAATAGAGCATTTGCTCCATAGGAGCAAATGCTCTATTTATCACAATGATTTCAAAACTACACAATTCTAAAATTTTCCTTTTCTATAGTAAATGTTCCTTTTCAGTAGATTTATTCAAAGAGGTTGGGTCTAAAAATAGCCTATGATGTAAATTGGGTTAAACAGCACCTCTAGAGCCATCTAATCATGATCAACTCTGTTTGCAAAGGGGTTAAAACATGTCTCTAAGAAGTGAAGGGTTACAGGGAGTTATTTATAACCCTTTACTCCATAAATATGCCTCTGTAAATAGAGGAGCCATCTACAGTGAGTGATACTCATCACTTAAAGGACCTCTTTAAAACGACTACCTAATGAACACACACAGGGGTTCTTAACCCTTTCCTCCATAAATATTCATGAGATTAATTTGTTATAATTGCACATGGCCACAGGAATGTTTAGCCATGGCAGATTTTAGCCATGGCAGATTTATATCTATATTATATCATAAGCAAACAGAGCAGACCCTGATCTGACAGCTTCTATAGGAGCCATCTTATCTGGGTCTACTCTGTTTGCAAAGGCAAGAAAGGCATATTTAAGGAGTAAAGGGTTAACCCTTTCCTTCACATAAACGCATTTTATACCTTTACAAAAAGAGTAGACCAAGATTAGACAGCTCCTGTAATAGCCGTCTGATCTGAGGGTCAGCTCTGTTTACTTTGAAATTATAATAAATCTGACCCTACTGGTTTTTACAAATATCAAAACATCCTGTGAAGTTCACAGTGTGAACATTTACTCTTGCAAATAATTCAGCTAATAAATTTTCATGATGTCATTATTTCTTTCATGAATATTCAATAGTGAAATGGTTAAAAGCTTCAAACAGAGGTTGGTTTTTTTCATCAATCACATCCAGATTAACCCATTCCCCCTATTTTTAGATCTGGCCTCTTTGAATAAATCTACCGAAAAGGAGCATTTACCAGAGAAAAAGAATTGTGTAGTTTTGAAACCATTGTGATAAATAGAGAATTATGGTTTTAAAAAGTGACTTTTACAGAGACGTCAAAATGCGTCATTATGTGGTATTAGCTGGTTCAGCTATCATCTTTCTTGAAGACAATGATTCAGATTTCTTTTGAGTGATCGCTTTTGAGAGGTTTAATTGTTTTTCATTTACCTCCATAATGTACTAGATTGTATCTGTCCATCTCGCCGACTTCTTGTTATTACAAACACTGTCTGTAAAAGAAAAAGTAATTTCAAAATTATACAGAGCTGTGCATGAGAGGTGTAAACTAAATACTACAAAATTTCTCATTTCTCAACCAAACACATCCTTGTCATTACTCAACACAACCTTGTCCATATTCATTAGCATTGTCTTTACAGAGACCATTTTAATGGGCACCAATTCAATCAGACAGCATTTGGTGGAGAAATACCAAAATTGTTCTACATGTACTTAGATTTCCAGAGGCATACTAACCTATCCAAATTTCTCATTTCTCGGCTAAACTCTATCTTGTATGTACTCATTAACATTGCTTTTACATCCTAATGAGTACCATCAACACAATGTTTGGTGGAGAAATACAAAAAACATTTCCTACTTAGATTACCAAAATACAGTAAAACCTCTCTATAACGACCACTAAATTACATCAAGTATTTTGTGTTAAAGGCAAGTGGTTGCTTAAAGCAAGGTGAAAGGTTAAAGCTGCTTTAAGCAGCCACCTGGCCTAAATACCAACTGATTAACACAATTTAGTGGTCGTTATAGGGAGGTTTTACTGTATTACACTTTGAGGCAATTGACATTTGCAATTACATCAAGTATTTTATAGGAGCGTTCTGTTTTACTTTCACCTTGCTTTAAGCAGTCATTTGCCCTAAATACCAACTAATTAACACAATTTAGTGGCCGTTATAGAGAGGTTTTACTGTACTTCTCTTATCAAGATCTCTGGTTTTGTAATAATTGCCCAGTGCATTTTCATTAATCCTGTCTGACAGTAATGAAATCTCATTATTTGACTATGATATTTGGCACAAGCGTTATTACGCATGCCAAATACCACATTTGCATTATCTGGTAAATGACGACTTGCTTTGATTCATATTAAAAACAAACTGAATCTGTGAGTCAGACCTATAGTTATGATAATTTAAATAAGTGTATAAGCAAGAACATAACAAACAAATAGCAAACTTTGTGCAAGTACAAAAAAAAATCCTTTTTTTTTTAATGAGAAATTACTCTGTCAATATGCATGATAGAGTTACAGTCCTTGTTCAGGATGTGGTTCTTGTGCTATTAAGAATGAGTTTGCATCAGAAAGCTTGAAAGATTTAACCCTTTACTTCATAGAAACACCTTTGCAAATAGAGTAGACCCAGATGAGACAGTGTCCCTAACAGGTAAATGTTTAAATAACATTTTAAACAGTGTTGACCCAGATTGGAGAACTCCAGTGGTCAGGGTATGTACTGTTTGTTACTCTCAGTGTTGACCCAGATTGGAGAACTCCAGTGGTCAGGGTATGTACTGTTTGTTACTCTCAGTGTTGACCCAGATTGGAGAACTCCAGTGGTCAGGGTATGTACTGTTTGTTACTCTCAGTGTTGACCCAGATTGGAGAACTCCAGTGGTCAGGGTATGTACTGTTTGTTACTCTCAGTGTTGACCCAGATTGGAGAACTCCAGTGGTCAGGGTATGTACTGTTTGTTACTCTCAGTGTTGACCCAGATTGGAGAACTCCAGTGGTCAGGGTATGTACTGTTTGTTACTCTCAGTGTTGACCCAGATTGGAGAACTCCAGTGGTCAGGGTATGTACTGTTTGTCATTCACAACAGTCTATGAATTCTCTTTTACATTTTTATTCACTTTCAACTGGCTGTGGGACCTGATCTGGATCAAGACTATTTGCATAGGTCATGAATGGTCACGGGAGAATTCGTCAATAGCATGCAAGGAGTTAAAAGTGTCTGAGTGTCAAACACATTTGACGCTGATGATATGCCAAGTTACTTGACACCTCATCTGGATCAACACTGTTTGTCAAGAAAATCAAAAAGTCTTGCATGTATACTCCTTTTATAAGCCCTTTCCCTGTTCAGTATTCATGTCAGAAATATGAATATTATATCAATGCAAACTTTTCCAGGGAATTTCATTGCTTTGATAAAAAAAACTGCATAATCAGATCTAGGTCTACTCTGTTAGCAAATGCATAAAAAGGTGGTTATATAAAGGAATGGGTTAACCCTTTCCTCCATAAATACGCCTTTTTACGCCCCTATAAAAGTCACTTTTTGAAACATGATTGTGATAAATAGAGCATTTGCTCCATATATAGGAGCAAATGCTCTATTTATCACAATGGTTTCAAAACTACACAATTCCAAAATTCTCCTTTTCTATAGTTAATGCTCCTTTTTGGTAGATTTATTAAGAGGTTGGATCTAAAAATAGCCTAGCTATGAGGGAATGGGTTAAATCATCCTTCATCAATGATGCAACATACAAGAGGTGTGTGGAAAAATTTATCAAAATTAAATCTTTATAGACATTCTATGTTCTGATGAATGTGAAGATGTAAATAAGCTGCATCAGATGAAACATCACTATTGTATCAGTTAATATATATATATATATAGATTAACCCTTAAAATGCAAACTTTACAACGTGGAACGATCCAAAAGATGCTTAACAAAGTCCATTCAGTCTGATAGGGTAGAATTTTTAAGAGGATTTGATGAACAGTGCAGACCCTAATCAAATGGCTCCTCTAGAAGTCCTTTGATCTGGGTCTACTCTATACTGTTTACAGACGCGACCCAGTGCGCTCTTTTCCTACATTCAACAGGTTAACCCTTTACTTCATATAAATGCTTTTTCATGCTCTTGCAAACAGAGTAGACCTAGACCAGATCAGGGTCTGCTCTGTTTGTTAATGGAATTTAAAAGGTCTGTTTCATTATATTCTAAAATGGCTACAATGTTCCATCTTCCATATTTCATTATAACTATTTTGTCAATGAATGTTCAGTAGGTATTGAAATTTGAAATAAAATATAAAACAGGGAACTGGTTAAGCACTTGAAGTCTGACAGTCAAATTCATGCAGTCTGAAACAGTACAATTGCTAATAAGTCTTAATGTACCCTTTCCCTGTTCTATGTTTATTCCAATTTTTTAATTGTGATTCCTACTGAATATTCATGGACAAAATATTTATATGGAAGATGGAAAACTGTAGCCATTTAAAAAGTAAAGACACAGATCTAACAAATACCATTAGCAAACAGAGCAGACCCTAATCAGATGGCTCCTATAGGAAAACACATTTATATGAACAATTGCTGATAAGAATTTGGCATGTCACAATATGTGCAGAGTCAGATCTGGGGGTTTGCCCAAAACTATTTTGATCCCAGTCTACACTGTTTGCAAATAGGAGTTATCTCATTTAAAAAATAGGAGTTATCTCATTTAAAAAATAGGAGTTATCTCTCATTTAAAAAATTCACAGCACTAAATCTGATTCTAACTAATTCTGAGCCTTTTTAAACACAGAATCCTGAGGTGATGCAATGTTAACCCTTTGATTTAACCCATTACTTATTGAATATCCACGAAGAAAAATTTAATAATGACATCATGAATATTAATTACGTGCAAACAGAGCAGACCCTGATCATACAACTTCTACTAAGTTCTTCTAACCTGGGTCTTCTCTGTTTGCAAAGGCATCTGAACAGGGGCCTGTAAGTGGGAATGGGTTAACCCTTTCTTCCATAAAATATGCCCAACTACGCATTTGCAAACAGAGTACCGGTAGACCCAGATCAGACAGCTCCAGTTTGCTTAATATGGTATAATATAAATCTGGTTCGCAGTTTCTGCTTGAGCCAAAATATCCTGTGTACAAATATCCATTATAAAACTTCAGCTAATAAATATTCCTGTTGTCATTACATGTATTTCTTATATGAATAATAAACAGAGAAAGGGTTAATTTACACATACTGCATCTGTGTCCCTGGTGGAGAAGACTTGCAAACAAAAACAATGTTTTATTATACATGTAGTCTATCTCCTGATGTATGTTCATACAACAGTACTAGTGTGACAATGCCATTTGTATGTGACATTCAGCCTGCACTTGTGTTTGGATACTAACACAATCCAGTTCGCATTTCATCATGTTCAGGAATCTGGATCAAAATATTTTGCGAAGCTTGTCAGAAATTCACCCCAAAAAGACTGCACTCAGCCCATGAGACACTTAATTAATGATCTTAATTTCTATAAAACAACATATGACAAATGAGTTCCCATAAAAGCATTTGTTTTTTGCTTTCTCTAAACCCTTTCCCTGTTCTGTGTTTATACAAATTTCAATACCTACTGAATATTCATGGACAAAATAGTAAAAGAGAAATATGGAAGGTGGAATATAGTAGCCATTTTAGAAAGTAAAGAAACAGATATTTCAAATTCCATTAGCAAACAGAGCAGACCCTGATCAGACGGCTCCTATAGAAGCCATCTGATCTGGGTCTATTCTGTTTGCAAATGCGTGAAAACACGTTTATATAAACAGTCTGGATCCTGATAAGATGCAGAGTTACTCAGCAACTCATCTGAATCCAAACTGTTTGCATAGGAAATCACAAATTCCTGCAAGTGAGCAAACAGATGAATACCCCCACATGACAGCCTTGATCGCAGATCCAACCCATATGAGAAAAATTACTCAAAGTTCAAAGGGAGATAATTCTGCAACAGCTGGCGCAAAAAAAAACGTATATTGCACAGTGTCCCATTCCTGTTATACATACTCATTTGCCTGATTTATTTAAAAGCTTTATTAGAGTGTTGTCGTCTCCTTTGAATCAAAACTGTTTGGAAATAACTAATAAATTCATGACCCTTTCCCTGTTCAATATTCAGGTCAGAAATAATGACGTCATGAATGTTAATTAGATTACTTTTTATAATAGCATATGAACACAGGAACTTTTGACTTTGGCAGAAACTGTAGAAATGTACGTCTTTTATTATTTCATAAGCAAACAGGGCAGACCCTGATCAGACAGCTCCAATCGGAGCTGTCTGATCTGGATCTACTCTGTAAATGCGTGAAAAAGCGTGTATATGAAGGAAAGGGTTAATAAAACGTTTTTCCCAGTCTTTATAAGTTTAGTGATAAATTGAGTTGTCAGAACGAATGAGTGCTGTTGTAGGGACTAATTTGTTTCAGCTAGACAGATACATTTCTCACTGTTGCGAGCCTCTAAGTTTTATCACACGGCTTTTAACCATTTACTCTATGAATATTCATGTAAGAAATGATACTGTATGAATATTAATAAACTGAATTTTTATACACATGAAGTTTTAGCCATAGCAGAAGCTGCAGAATCAAAGCTCTATATATAATTCCATTTGCTCATTAGCTGTTTGATCGGAGTCTCCTGATTTAAAAAAGTAAAGGGTTAACCCTTTCCCTGTTCTTAGTATAATGTTTATTCCAAATTTCAATACCTACTGAATATTCATTGACAAAATAGAACTTTATAATGATCTTTCAAATTCCATAAGCAAACAGGGTATACCCTGATCCGATAGCTCCTATAGGAGCCATCAGATCCTGGTCGACTCTGTTTGCAAATGCATAAAATGCGTTTATATGAAGGAAAGGGTCAGAAAGAAATGGAAGAGAAAATGTTCTTTGAATATTGAAACAAACAGGAATGTTTGCAGACAAAAGTAAGAAAGTGATTACAGTGCTAACCTGAATGCATATTTACAGAAATACAGATCTATAAAGGTGCATACCCAAATTCTAAAATCGCCATTTCTCCACCAAATCCTATACTGTGACCACTCTTTAGAATCATTTCTTCGAGAAGATTCTACAGAGTGGTCACAGTATAGGGTTATTTCTGAAAATGATTTAATTTACGCATCTTAATCCGGAACTCTGTATTTGTACATATGTTTGCTTACAAAACTGTTTCTGCACCTCTACATTTTGCATCATGATGAATACATTTCTTCTGTTATAAAACACTTTTGTAGGTTTAAGATAAACAGAGTGCACCCAGCAGATCAGACAGCTAGGAGTCGTCTGATCAGAGTATACTCGGTTTGCTAATGGAATTATATGCATGTAGATATTATCTTACAGTTTCTACGATGGTCAATTATTGTCTTGTTCATATGCTATTATAACATTTAAGGTAATTAATATTCATATAATTATACATGATTTGGTATATAAATATTCATAGAGTAATCTAAGGGTTAAATTAGTGACATTTGCAATATTAAACATTGCAACAAATTGGATCCATTTTGCTGGCATCAGAAAAAGACATTGATAGTGTATTACACTGGTCTTTTTTAGATACAGAATGATTACAACATCTCTCCACCAAACTCTATGTTATGACCACCTTTAGACAATTCTAACGAGTGGTCATAACATAGGGTTTCGTGGAGAAATGACAATTTTAGTATTGGAATACGCACCTATATCTATTGCTCTGTATATTACTGACTTAATATTTTAGGCACTATATAGAATATATTTTATTCATAGATCAAGTACATAATGAAACATGTAATTGTTCCCAAATTAACCTGCTGCAGATGGATCTGTGATTACCATTGCAAACAGTTTGGATCCAGATTAAATGCACTGTAACTTAGCATATCACGTGATCCAAACTGCCTAACACGCTGGTGGCATTTTAGTAGATAATTTGATATGTATTCCTCATATTTCAAGAATGGAAATGAGGCAGTTTATGTAAACAAAATTTTACTCAACAAGTTACAGGTTAATGGTTAATTATAGTAATTTGGTAGTAATTTAAGAATAACCAAAACATTTGTGGCGAGATGCTCCCTATTTTGAGACAAGATAATTGTTCCTATTGTTTATATTAGTTCATGCATGATGATACAATATTGTACAAAAAATATTAAATGTAAGATAACTATACTGATAACCTAATTAACAGTACAATCAATTACTTATTGATTCAATACGAACTTACCACGTGTTGCTAACACTGAAATGTAGTGTGCCAAGATTTAACTCTGTGTTCCATATAAATACATTTTCATGCCTTTGCAGACAGAGTAGACCACGATCAGGTATGATAATTGATTTAGTTTTGACTCACAGTGTCTGCCTGGGTCGAAATGTATTGTGCTCATAATTATGCCATCTGATTAGTAGTAATAGTGTCAATATTTCTTACATTAACATTCAACAGGTAAAGGGTTAACATAACATAACTGTATATATAAATATCCCGCCAGACAACAGACAGATCATTCGGAGACGAAAATCGTAAAAAATCGTTCAGTAGTCAATTAACAGTAGACACTTATGACGTCACACACAGAATGTAAACAAATTTCCCCACACGTGCGATGGAAAATTTTATTGACAATTCCGTTGTCGCATAACTAATAAATGAAGTTGACAGTTACTTACATCGTTTTTGGGACCAGTCCAATGCACAAACACTTCGTTGTCATTTACACCATGTAACGAAAATGTTGAAGTTGAGAGCGACAGATTTTGTGAATGAAAATATCCCCGTTCCTGTGTTAAGTTGGTCCGATTTGACGAAATTGCTCTTTTAAAGCGAAGAACGTCTGATTCTCCATTTAAAACTATTTCAGGCGTTTGAAATATTCGAAAATCGTCTAAATTATCACTGAAAATTTTACTCTCTGATAAGATAAAATATAAAATAAATATAAACACTACAATTACGCTGGTTTGTTTGCGCGCCATGTTTACGGTTGTAAATTGTATTCGGCGGGTCTCGGTATTATACCCTTGAAATGTCAACATCAGTCAAAGGACCGATGCATTCCAAATTGTCGATCACACGCTTTGATTGGTTGTCGTCAAAACCAAAATATTTATCACGTGGTCATTGCCAACATTGCATCATCATTCACAGCCCGCCCATTTGAAAATCATGTAGAGTATGAATGAACGTCAGAGATGTTCGTTATATTTCTTACTTTTTAACCGGAACACAATACCCAGTGAACCACGTGTTTAATGGATTTTTCCCACGGTTCATATCCCAAGGCTATGTTGGATATGCGGCTTATCTCTTTACTGCGTGGAAATCCCTGTTCACCAGATATAATGACATATTGTGCGTATTAATTGACTGGATTTTTCATAATATCATCTGTGCACATGCACTTTTGTCCATGTAAATTCAGATCTATGTTATATCGTTAGCAAACAGCGCAAACCAATATTAGGCGGTTCCTACATGAGCCGTCTAATCTGGGTCTACCCTTTTTTACAAGCATATATATAATTTTTGGAAAAAGCTGAAGTCACTAATTAATAACTGGGATTTGCCGTCCATTTAATATTCGTTAAATGACAGGCACATTTTATCCATACAGAATTTCACAATTTTTAATAGTGATTTTTACATAACCACCGATCTTTCTATTCTGTGAACTTTTGAAAGAAAATTGACTGAATACACGAACACGTATCATAATTCCTATATATCCACGGAGCATATCCATATCTATAAATATATGAAAATACAAAATGACGGGCGTTTCTGCCACACCTAAGCATTTATTTTGAAGAATAAATCTTACACACATGTAGCCTTTATTTACCTTTAACTTAAACCTAAATAAAGCGACTTTTCTTTAACATGCTGCGGGCGAATGAGTGATTACCTATGCAAACAGTTTGGATCCAGACGAGACGGCTTCTCATCAGGATCCAAACTATTTTACACTGGTTGCATATTAGTAAACAAACTGTTTATAGCTTGTAATTTGAAAAATAAGATGGTAAAAAAATGAGTAAACATAATTTGCACAGTAGGCTTAAGGTTAATGACCTTTACAAGGTTATATGCCCAATATTAGATGTTCTTTCTAGGACTCGTACTAAAAGAATGGGACACAATTAGAGAAGTAAAAAATACCTTCACAAAGGCACACGAATTACTTCCCATGTAGATCACTTATATATATACTTGTTTAACCCTTTCCCTCATATAAACGCCTTTTAACGCATCTGCAAACAGAGTAGACCAAGATCAGACGGCTCCTATAGGAGCCGTCTGATCAGGGTCTGCTCTGTTTGCTTATAAAATTATACTAGACCTGACTCTTCGGTGTCTACCAATACCAAAATATCCTGTATACATTATGTCATTATGAAATGCAGGTAAGAAATATTCATGATGTCATTATTTCTTATATAGATATTCAACAGGGAAAAGGTAAATTGCTGTTAGCTTTATTTTCTGACCACCATTCATTTTCATTATATTTCTTTGATAAAAGGGAGGAAACACATCGTACTGACGGATATAAATGTATAATTCCTCAGTATGAAGTAGTACAGGAATGTAGAAAGGAATATAACAAGAGTTTGTTTTATTTCTCCTCCAAACCCTATCTTGCGCTCATGAGAACTGAGGAGATTCTCATGAGTTGCCTTCAAGATAGGATTTGGCTGAGAAATAAAAGATGATAGAAAAGTGCGCAGCTCTTCCCAAGCCTTCATGTTAGAAATAATGACATAATCAATATTTATTAGCGGAATACACAGGAGCGTTTGGTATTGGTAGAAACTGTAGTCAGATCTTTCATAAGTTCATAAGCAAACAGAGCAGACCCTGATCAGACGGCTCCTACAGGAGCCGTCTGATCTGGGTCTACTCTGTTTGCAAATGCGTTTATATGAAGGAAAGGGTTAATTTTGTCATGCATCAATCATTGTAGATCTGTACGTCTTAGGTAAATTGTTTACTTATGTACATGTAGATTTATATTTAACCATTTGTAATCTGTACAAAAATTGACCCTAACTCTGATCTAAGTTGCACTTTCACCGACTTCTTGTTTCGAGCTAGTAGCCTAGTGTCAAATAGGTTGGATCCTGATGAAAACTACACTGCATCTCGCACTGATCTAATTACAGTTGAACTTCGATATCTCGAACTTCAAGGGACCATACAAATTAGTTCGAGATAACAGAAGTTTGAGTCATTGGATATCTGATCTGGACAATTTCTTTAGATCACAGCTTAATGCAGGTCTAAAGTAATGCTGAAAGCTCCTGTAGGAGCTTTCAGTATTACTTTAGACATGCATTAAATTGTCACGCGTGTTTCTAGATATGCGTAGTTATACATTTTAGAGCAATTTTAGAAGACGAACTTTGAATTCGAGTTATCCCGATGTTCGAGTTATCCGAGTTCGAGATATCGAAGTTCAACTGTAGTCAGTTAGTATTCATAATGGATAGACTCTGTCTTTATTCATAGAGTAAGGGTTGAATCTGAAACCAAGATATTTTTAAACGAAAATTACTACTTTTAATCATGTAAGAAATAATAACATAATTGATATTAATCAACTGAATATTTAATTACAATGGCATATTAACACAGAAAGCGTTGACTATGACAGAAACTGTAGAATCTGGGTCCATGCTTATAAAGCTTTTTAGTTGAGTCTGAGTTCGTTCTCAAGCTTTTGATTGGTCAGATTTGAGTTCTCGAGCTTTTGATTGGTCAGATTTGAGCCAATGGCTCAAATCTGACCAATCAAAAACTTGAGAACGAACTCAGACTCAACTAAAAGTTTTATAAGCATGGACCCAGATCTATATACATTGTAATTGTTTAACCCCTTTCCTGTTCGATCTGTGTTTATTCCAAATTTCAATACCTGTACGGACTATTCAAAATAGTTATCTTGAAATATGGAAGGTGGAACATTGTAGCTGTTTTGAAAGTAAAGAAATAGACATTTCAACTTCCGTTAGGAGCCGTCTGATCTGGGTCTACTCTGTTTGCAAATGCGTGAACACAGGTTTAAATGAGGGAAATGGTTAAACAAACAGTACAGAACCTGGTCAGACGGCCCCAACAGGAACCGTCTGATCTGGGTCTACTCTGTTTGCAAAAGCGTTCAAAAGAGTATCCAGATGGAGTAAAGTGTTAACATTTTCAACCCCCACATATTTTACGCGGGATGATGCAACAACAGCCTCCGTACCCGTGTATGGTATCTGATATCTTACATCATCATCACGATAATATGATAACATGATAACCTTGAGATACTTATGGATATCACGTATTAAGTCTGTTGAAACAATTCGTCTGGCTTATCGTGCAGACGCCTTATTTATGCCGTCTGTTTCAATTTCTGTCGTCTGCTCCAATTTCTATTGGCGCAAAACATCCAATCGCCATTCTGCTGAGCATTAACAAACTGGTTTGATCCAGATCAGTCTATGAGTAACTCTTTCCATACTCCAAGAAATTCTAAATACTTAGCGAGTGCTTTAATGACAGAAGTTTCATTATAGCATAAGACGTAAGCGCCCAGTCCACTGAACCCTGATTTTGTTCAAGGTGGTATGGTCCATCATAGATAATCCTTTACCTCATGAATATTCATGTCATGCATACTTACTGTTTAGATATTTATTAGCTCTTTTTAATTCTTTCCCTTATGTAAGCGCATTTTGACGCATCTGCAAACAGGGTAGACCCAGATCAGACGGCTCCTATAGGAGACGTCTGATCAGGGTCTGCTCTGTTTGCTTATGGTGTAATATAGATCTGATTCTACAGCTTCTGCCTGAGCCAAAATGTCTTGTGTTCATATGCCTTTAAAAAAATAATCTTATTCATATTCATGACGTCATTATTTCCTACATGAATATTCATCAGGGAAAGGGTTTTAAAAAAGAAAAAAAGAAAAAAGGCATGATGCAATGAGGGAATTTTGATTTTACCATGGCAACAATTGTAGAATCAGATATATACCATCTACAGAGCAGACCTGATCAGACGTCTCCTACAGGGATCGTCTGACTAGGGTCTATTCTGTTTGTATATCTAGGCACCAAAAAGGTAACGAGGTAACGAGGTATATAGTAAAAACCCTTTGTTCCATGTAGATACATTTCTACGCATTTGCAAACAGAGTAGACCCAGATCAGACGACTCCTATATGACCAGGGTATCCTCTGTTTGCAAGTTAAGAAATAATGTAGATCTAATTAATATTCATGATTATGTCTTAATTGAATATTCTTGGAATAAAGGGTTCAGTTTGCTACAATGTTTAACTGACAAGCAAATGCCTCTGTGTTTCACTGTTAATAAACCTAAGCAAAAGTTATTCACTGGGTATATAAACTGTTTGCAAATAAAATCGCCGATTTATCTACTGCATGCGGTGTATATGAGAGCAAAGACGAACGTTCATGTTCGCATGTGTATTGCATGCAAGTTCATCCACCATTAATGCTTAATTCATTCTTCGCCAAATTAAGTTCGTCTGATAAGATTATCGTCTGTCTCAGATTTCTCAAATTGGAGTTTTCTTTAATATATATTAAAAATATCAGTTTGTCGAACAGTATGGATCCTGATGAGACATCGGGTCAAGCCTACTTGACGCCAAACCATTACAAAGAGTTCTCCGACCGTTTGAATCCTCTTATTCTGCACAGACTATTTTGCAATTATGGTTTTGTCAAAATATGTAAGAAATCTTCATCCTTTAATTTGTTGAGTAAAATTTATTTTTATTATTAATGTTCGCCAGTTCAAAACTAGACCTTGTTCTTTTTCAAAATCTAAGCCATATCGTTTTTCTTCAAACATATGGAGCAGACCCTATCTAAGTGGCCATAAAATATCTAATTATAGGTCTGTAATTCAGGTGGTTGCTTAATGCAGGGAAAAAGTAATACAGAAAGCTCCTATAGGAGTTTTCTGCATTACTTCTGTTCTGCATTAAGCAACCACCTGCTTTTTAAGACTCCTATGTTCAATAAATGAATGGCCTTTTAACTCTTTCCCTGTTCTGTGTTCATTCCAAATTCCAATACCTACTGAATATTCATGGACAAAATAGTTATAATGGAATATGGAAGGTGGAACATTGTAGCCATTTTAGAAAGTTAAAGAAGCAGATCTTTGAAATTCCATAAGCAAACAGAGTAGACCCTGATCAGACGGCTCCTCTAGGAGCCGTCTGATCTGGGTTTACTCTGTTTGCAAATGCGTGAAAACACGTTTACATGAGCGAAAGGGTTAACTCTTTTAACTCTTCGCTTGCTATTCGCGTCAATATACCTACCTGTAAATAGTGAAGACCCAGATGAGACAGCTCCTGCAGGAGCTGTCTCATCAGGGTCTGCACTATTTACAAGTTGATTATGCAACCAGTGCACTCAACGGCAGTGATTGCACAGCGAAATAGCTGTACACAGTGAATATATATGTAAATATACAACAGGGCATGGGCAAAGAAGGAGAAATGTATTTTAAAATTCAGCAAGAGAAGGGTTAAGACATGTTCTATTGTACAGCGAATGTCAAACGGTTTAGATCCTGATGCGACACAAGCTTACCCGGCATCTCATCTGGATCCAAACTGGTTGCAAATGAATTTACAAGTTCGCACGTATCTGGAAAGGAAAATCATGATACGCAGTGTGGTGAAAATAAATCCTACATTATCATAACATAAATGACGCAGAAAACCAGATGTTCCCAGTGTTTGTTTCATAAACACGTTTGTTTGACGCAAAGACGAAATTCCGAAGGTTAACGAACTAAAATCTACATTTCACAGACGATAATGCAGACGCAGATAAAACAGATGAAATTTTATCAAAATAAATACAATGTATGACATTTCCAGCTTTATGGCCATTTTCTATTAGTTATTATGAAACACACATTATAAACCCTTATCATGCTAAGCGCGACCTGACTCGCATTTGCAAACAGCTTGGATCCAGATGAGACGCCGAGTAACTCGGCGTCTCATCAGGATCCAAGCTGTTTGACACTCGGTCAATAGTTTCTCAAGAATTTGGCCGAAACGAATGTAGGTAAAGACTGTAAAATTTCAGAGTTTAGCAAACATGTGGGGGTTTTTCAGTATGACCAGGGTGAAGAAATCTTCTGTGAAGAAAAAGAGTTTATTTGAAGGAAAGCGTTAATCAGGTAACTGTCAAAGAAAAGCAGCATATAAAGATGGTTTCCACCTAACGATCTCCCTGCATTAAACGACCCACCTGTCTAAAATGTCCAGAATTATACTTCTCTTCAGAGGTCGATATAGACAGGATATACTATACAGTAAACCTCTCTATAACGGCCACTAAATTGTGTTAATTAATTGTTATTTAGGGCAGGTGGCCGCTTAAAGCAAGGCGAAAGTAAAACAGAACGCTCCTATAGGAGGTGTTTTACTTTCACCTTGCTTTAAGCAGCCATCCGCATTTAACACAAAATACTTGATGTAATTTAGTGGCCGTTATAGAGAGGTTTTACTGTATTTTCTTAATTATCTAAATGGGTAATAAATTGATAATGATACTAATATTAACGCAGACACCGACTTGTTTATGTTTAAAACAGTGAATATTAGCTTTAAAATGGTGCAGATAGCTCGGTAATCTCGAGTGCAGCATGCTGTTTAGCCCTTTCTCTGTTCTATATTTATTAAAAGTTTCAACACCTACTGAATATTCATGGACAAACTAGTTATAAAGAAATATGGAAGGTGGAACATTGTAGCCATTTTAGAGAGTAAAGAAACAGATCTTTCAAATCCAACTAACATATAGAGCAGATCCTGATCAGACGGCTCCTATAGGAGCCGTCTGATCTGGGTCTACTCTGTTGCAAATGCTTAAACACGTTTATATGAAGGAAAAGATTCACATTTACCTAAAAGAAACGCTTTATGACATCTTTGCAAATAAAGTAGACCCATATATCAGGCGATTAATGTAGGAGCCTTTTGACCAGGACCTGCTTTTGATTGCTTATGGAATTATATATAATTTATTATATGATCCTACATGTGTTGCAACACGACCAAAAATAATGTGTTCATATGATAATATAACAATTTTTTTCTAATCATCTTATATATATTCAGGGGGTCATTATGTCTAACGTGAATATTGATATTTCAAATGAGTCCATTCAAGCCTCAGCGGATAGGTACAAATAGAATCTCTATATAGCGGCATAATAATACATAAACATGGATGTCCGTAACCCATTACTCCATAACTATTCATGCAAGAAATAATGACATCGTGAATATTCATATTTTTTTTATAATGGCCGGCGAACAAGGGCCGTTGTATCATCTAAGAAACTGTAGAAACAAATCTATATTTCTTTCCTCCATAAATACATCATTATATGTCTTTGCAAACAGAGTAGACCCAGATCAGACGGCTCCTATAGGTGCCGTCTGATCAGGGTCTGCTCTGTTTGTTTATGATATAATAAAGATATGATTCTACAGTTTCTGCCATTGCTCAAAATTCATGTGTCCCTGTGCTATTATAACAAATTTATCTACAAAATGTATTTAATATTCATGACGTCATCATTTCTTATATAAATATTCATTGAGTAAAGGGTTAAGCAAACAAATCAGACTCTAAGACTTGTCTCCAGTACCAGACGCCTGCCATGGGTGTCTACTCTGTTTGCAAAATTCTTAAAATAGGTTTTAATTGGGTAAAGGATTACACTGAATGAAAATGAGATTGGTTCATCATATACATATAGGAAAGTGCGTGAAAAGCAACATGTATTTTAAGCGCATGCTTACGGTATATTGTCTATCCTGAAGAAAAGGTTAATGCAATATCAATATTTAGCAAAAATCACACATCACAGGAATTTGAGTAAAACAAAAATGTACACACGGAAAATATATTCGAATGCAAAGAGATATTAATATATATAATCCTAAGAATGACCGATCCTTACAATATACATGTAATAGAAAAACTACAAGCGTGAAATACCAGCCGATCCCTGGGTTGTGAAGGACGCTTTACCTTAATGGCTGCTCCCAACACTGACCTACTTCTTATGAAGTCTGTTTACAGGTGTTAATCAGGTAAATTTGAACATTGGATTAATAATTTCTATGTGTAATCAGGATACATACATGTATATATGAGTAATTAGATTTAACAAAATGAATGTTTTGAAAATGCACAGGTCTTATATAAGCCATTATTATAGATTGAGAGTTCTGGCCTGTGTAAATACATGTTGAAAGGCATACGTTTGTCATTTAAACGTTCGATTTACCTTACATCATTGAAATAAAGTAATTATTTGGGAGGAATGCGGGAGAGGGAGGGGGATAAGTTTTATAATCTACAAATCATTATACATGTAAATGTACATGCAAACCGATTGATTTCCATAAGTGCAATACAAATTTAAGCATACACATGCATATCGATTTGATATGCAGGTACACAAGCGGTAGGCCTAATATTTTTTCATTATATTTACAGAGACATATACAGTAGAACCTGCCTTAAGCAGCCATTTATTTATTGAACACAGGAGTCTTAAAAGAAGGTGGATACTTAATGCAGGACAAAAATAATACAGAAAGCTCCTATAGAAGCTTTCTGTATTATTTTTGACATGTTTGTCTTGAATGTGTCTACACTGTTAGCATGTGCATTGTTAGCTGTGTCCTGTCTTTCTGGTATGTACATGTACATTTGTCAGGAAATACCTCATGCGCTGCAACAGGTCTGAATGATTTGATGGAAGTTTGACAGTGTTGTCGATTGCATTATGTCAATTTTAGCCACTTTAATTTCACACATACTGTCTAAGCTGTCTGATCTAGGTCTACTTTATTTGCATTTGCGTAATTATTCGTCTCTGTCAAGTAGAGGGTAAGCTATACAGCAGACCACTTAACCCATATCCCTATATACATTTTTTACACGGCTTTGAAAACAGAATAGACCCAGGTCAGATGGCTCCTGTAGGAGCCGTCTGATCAGGGTCTGCTCTGCTTGCTTATGGAATTATCATATATCTGATTCTATCGTTTCTAAATTTTCTACCAATACCAAAAATTTCCTGTGTTCATATGCCATTATAAAACTTCGGCTAATAAATATTCGTGATGTAATTATTTCTTACATGCATATTAAACAGGGAAAGGGATACATCCCGAAGAATCATGAATACGTAAGTACATACAGGGTGTCCCAAAAAGAATGGAAACATGAAACAAATGTGTACTTTAACCAATGTAATCGGACACTTTAAAATGTAAATATCTACTTTTGTAAATATAACATTTGAGATATTTCTGCCAAATTTCTCTTAAAAATATGCATTGGTTTTTAAAGATAGGCTATGCGTATTTTAATGAATGCACCTAAAATCTGTTTTAACATGATATGCGTACATTGCATAGTCCATGCCTATATCAAGTTAAAAATGGAGTTTTTGGATGCTTTCGTATAAATGCGGATATCTTAAAAACCACTGAATATGTTTAGACAAAATTTATATTATACATGTATATGGCAAAATGTTGTCTCTACTAAGCTACATGTATATACATTTAATTTAAGTTAGCAATATTGAAAGAAATGGGATAACTATCATATCTTATTTCCGTTTTTTTGGGACACCCTGTATAATTACGAAATATCAATCAGGTTTATGTTGTAAGTTTTCCATGAAATTCGCTTAATTTTCCTATACTTGCCATTGCTTACGTTGACACAGAGAATTTCCCGCAAGACTTGAATGTTTTCTTTGTCAGCATTTCAATGCCCATTTGTTTATTGTGGTGATTATGGTATGTTCTCTGCATGACTGAAACGTCAAAAGCCACAAATGTAAACCCCAAACACGATAACGAGTATTTTTTCAAGCCCCTGTCTTACTTATTTAAATTCCAACTAGTATTTTTTTCGGTTAATCCTTACCCTATGAAAAAAAACTGTCTGATCAAATTTATCAAGCTTTAACTCTTTAATCAATGAATATTCATGTAAGAAATAATGACATCATTGATATTATTTAGATTCATTGTCATAATAGCACATGGATATAGGATTTTTTGTTCATGGCAGAAACTGTAGAATCATATCTTTATTATATCAAAAGCAAACAGAGCAGAACCTGATCAGACGGCTCCTACAGGGGCCATCTGATCCGGATCTACTATGGCGTTGAAAGGCGTGTTTATGGAATTAAATGTTAAAGAAACTGTTGGCCGAGTAACTCGGTCAACAGTTTCTCTACGGAGTGTCAAACAGCTTGGATCCTGATCAGACGCCGTGTTACTCGGCATCTCATCTGGATCCAAGCTGTTACACAAGCGGTATGACGCATACGAAGGGCATTAGCAAACAGTGTAGTTCCATACAAGATGGCCACCGATAGAACCCTGTGATCAGAGTCTGCACTGTTACCGTAACAGATTATTTTCAATGTCACATATATGCAAATGAATTTTTTTTGCCTGTCACATCGGCAAATGTTCTTTTGCAGACATAACCCTCAAAATGAAAAATAGATTGATACTAAATACATAGTTGCGCTAACCTTCGATGCGAAATACTATCGTCTGCAAACTGTGTCGTCTGCTCATTTTCTATTATTGAATTTTCTTTTGTTTGTGTCAAACAACGTAACCATAACACCAAGCGGTTTGGATCCTGATGAGAAGCCGGGTTACTCGGTGCCTCATCTGGATACAAACTGTTTTCAAAGGTAAACACAGATGCAACATTGGCAGCGAAAGAGTTAACTTGGTTAACGCTTTCTCTGTTGACTATTCATATTAGAAATAATGACACCATGAGTATTTTATTAGCTGATATTTTGTTAAGGGTTAACGAAATAACTTATTGTGATGTAAAATAGTTTCTTAGTTTGGACTCTGTTATTAGTTTTAGTGATTACAGTAGAACCTGTCTTAAGCGATCATCAAAAAGAGGTCGACTTATGGATCTGTATGGTTGGTGGAAGCTTAATACAGGTCAAAACTAATGCCGAAAGCTCCTATGGATTACTTTTGACATGCATTTAGCAACCACCTGTTTCAAGACTCAGGACCAATAAAGGGATTGCCGCTTAGGACAGGTTCTATTGTACTATATTTCATAATTATGAATGTTTATATGGTGATATGTAATGAATAATATTTCATACCATAACTACTGAAAGTATTCTATCAATAGTGCAGACCCAGATCAAACGGCGCACGAAAAAGCCGTTTGATCAGGGTCTACACATTTTGCTACTATGTCAGTCTAAATTAAATCTCTCAAATGGTGCCAAATTGTACATGGGCATACATGTATTGGGTGTCGGAATACTTTGGGAATTAGGAGACACCGTGTCTCATAATTTCGGACGCATAAACAATTTCCGGATAATCACGAAATCCGGTATAGTGAAATAGTATTCATGCATAGTTCGTGCATAATACATAAAATCGCACCATTCCCCTACCAACAAAAGACTCGGTTATTGACATTTCCGTATCTTTGAATATGTATGTAAAACAAAATGTATGTCCTGAGTATTACATTGCGTATGTATGTTGATTTATTTTTATTGAGAATTTTGAACCAGTCACTCGTTTTAACCGTATCCCGGTTCTATATTTATTTCGAATTTCGATATCTACTGAATAATCATGGACAAAATAGATATAATGAAAAAATGAAGGTCGAATATTGTAGCCATTGTAAAACTTAAGACACAGACATATCAAATTCCATCAGCAAACAGAATCACCCCGGCGTCGGCGTCGGCGTCTGCGTTGGCTTTTGCTTTTGGTTAAAGTTTTGGGGTAAGTGTTGAAATGCACTAATACATGAAATGGGAAGCTGATACTTGAATTGGAGGTTCCCGGTGTGTTGAACATTGATGTAGTGTAGCTAAAATTTAAAATAAAACTTAATTTTAGTCAAAATTTCACCTGTTTTGGACTTAGATTTTGGGCTGAAATCTCAAGGTTAAAGTTTTGGGGTAAGTGTTGAAATGCACCAATACTACATGAAATATTTGCCTTAGGAAGCTGATACTTGAATTGGAGGTTCCCGGTGTGTTGAACATTGATGTAGTGTAGTTAAAATTTAAAATAAAACTGAAATTTAATAAAAATTTCACCTGTTTTGGACTTAGATTTTGGGCTGAAATAGGAAGGTTAAAGTTTTGGGGTAAGTGTTGAAATGCACTAATACTACATGAAATATTTGCCCTAGAAAGCTGATAGTTGGAATGAAGGTTCCGTGTGTGTTGAACATTGATGTAGTGTAGTTAAAATTTAAAATAAAATTGAATTTTAGTCCAAATTTTACCTGTTTTGGACTTAGCTTTTTGGGCTGAAATCTCAAGGTTAAAGTTTTGGGGTAAGTGTTAAGGTGCACTAATACAACATGAAATACTTGCCATAGGTAGCTGGTATTTGGAATAGAGTTTGCCAGTAGGTTTAACATTGATGTAATTCAGTTAAAATAGAAAAATATTTTAGACTTCATCTTTGTAGACAAGGTCTACAATAGGCGAGCTTTGCTATCCTGCGACAGTCTAGTATAATTTTAGAAATAACACTAATGTTTTAGGTCAGTCGTGTGCACAGCCGATTGCGAGACCATGTCAAGGACAGACGATCTTGAAGAAGAGCTGTACTGCCCAATATGCAGCGACATGTATGTGGATCCGCTCATGCTTCACTGTACTCACTCGTTTTGTCGCAAATGTCTCCAGGAGCAGATCAAGAAAGGTTGGAACATGTTCTAAATGTATTTAATCAACCCTGTTTTTCAGTTACATTAATTACAAATTCCAGTATATACTCGTATATGTTTTAAATAAAAAACATTAACCTATAGCTTATCTCACTATGCGTGAACTGACTCGTATTTGCAAACAGTCTGGATCCAGATGAGACGCCGAGTAACTCAGTGTCTCGTCAGCATCCAAGCTGCTGGATACTTGGTCAACAGTTTTTCAAAAGCCTGTTCGGATCGGAGGTAGTCATAATTGCACCAGATCCAAATCTGATATTTCTTCACACTACAGAGTAAGGGTTAAATTGATAAAACAACTCATGCAGCTGCAGTTGAACATCGGTATCTCGAACTCGGATATCTCGAACTTCCTGATAATTCGAAGTAAGGGTTCGACCCTTCCAAAATTTAAGATACAGAATTATTCTGAAATGCTTTAATTACTACGTACATCTAAAAACAAATGCGTGACAACTTAATTCAGGACCTGCATTAAGCTATGAGCTTGAGAAATATTTCGGATTAGAAATCGGATGACTCGAACCTCTGTTATCTCGAAGTATTTTTATAGTCCTTGAAGATATTGAAGTTCAAGTGTATTTGGCTCAAACCGACGTAAATAGACATACACATTAGAATTTAAACATTTTTCTTGTTCTGTATTTAACAATTAAGTCCTATATTATATATAGTAAACTCGTACAAATCATATTTGGGCCCCACCCATTTGTCACATTGAGGGAGACACCGCAAACAAATATACTGATACAAACCATTGTCTTCCATGGGTTAACCCTTCCCTTCACATAAACGTGTCTTCGCGCATTTGCAAACAGAGAAGATCCAGATCAGATGGATCCCATAGGAGCCATCTGATCAGGGTCTGCTCTGTTTGCTAATGGAATTTGATAGTTCTGTTTCTTTACTTTCTAAAATGTCTACAATGTTCTAGCTTCCATATTTTGGTGAATCTATTTTCCCATGAATATTCAGTAGGTATTGAAAATGGGAATAAACGTAGAACAGGGACATGGTTAAGCAAATAGCTCCTGATCAGGAGGCTCCTCTAGGAGTCCTCTGGTCTGGATCAAGCCTGTTTGTCATTGTCCCGTCTATTGGATTGTAGAAGTGAATGGGTTGATATAGTGTGAGAAAATGCCATACTAACATGATACAAATATAGACCGAGAGAAGAAAATGATTTAGGTTTAAATGAAAAGAAATGAAAACGTTTAACCTCGACCACCGAGCACGATCTATGTACTAATAAAGAAAGCAATAAAACACAGTGTTGCATGTTTGTGGTTGCGATGCGGCAATTTGGCGTGATGCCCCAGCTGTGAAACGGACAATATTGTTCGCCGTAAAAACGTATACTATACAAGCATAATGTTATGACTGGATGCAAATGAGATCTGAATAAAGTTAGGATCCAGGGACATGTATTAATACTTAAAATGCGAGAGCCGAGTATACACGACCTTTGCAAGCAGCATAGACCCAGATCAAAGGGCGACTGTGGGAGCCCTTTGAGTCAGAGTATGTACTGCTTGTCATAAAATTCCCTTTTTATACATTTTTTTTCAATTTATATTCAGAAAATGAGGAACCAGTTTTAATTATTCATCAGGTGATGGATTTACCATACTCGGCTGTGAACATTTTTGTCCGCTCTAACTCTCACCTGTTTTATTTATGACTTACTTCCGTATCGTTAATCCCTTTCCCTGTTGAATATTCATACAAAAATAATGACGTCATGAATATTTATTAGCTGAAGGTTTTGTACTGGCATTTGTACATATAATATTTTGGTATTTGCAGACATTGTAGAGTAGATCTATCATGATTTTATAAGCAAACAGAGTATACCCTGATCAGACGGCTCCTACTGGAGCCGTCTGATCTGGGTATACTCTGTTTGCAAAGGTGTTGAAAAGGCGTTATATGAAAGAAAGACTTTTCAGTCACTGTGGGTCTATTATGAAACTGATTAGATATATCCCTGGATCCAAGCTGTTTGCATATGCCATTCACGTGCACCGCATTTTGCACGACAAAGGTTAAGTTTATACTATACTTTGAACGTTTGACCTTTGTGGTATTGTTGACATACAGTTTATGTCCAACTATAGACACTGGTGAGTTCATTTTCTATGTACAAAATGAACTCTAAAATGTATTTTGATTGCAGGTTCAATGAATTCTATTTCAGCTGGCTATAATTTAACTTTTTTGAAACTAGAAATGGAATGACCCTTTTCTAAACAATGAACAAAACAATTAAATAAAATCGATGAAAATGACACTTTTTTGAGTCATTATTCGTTCAATATTTGAATTAAATGACTGAATACATGTACGATGACCACTTAGAGGGATCAGTTACTGCGCAGTTTAATCATACTGGCATGGAATGAAATAAACAAAACAGCATTTTGAAACACATGTTCTAAACACGTGCTTAACATCAAGAATATTCATACAAAAATAATGACATCATGTATATTAATTACACATGTAATGGCATATTAACAAAGGAAGTTTTGGCCAAGGCAGAAACTGTAAATCAGATCTATATTATTTCATAAACAAACAGAGCTGGTCCTAAATAGATGGCCCCTATTATTGTTATATAGGAGCCGTCTGATCTGGGTCTACTCTGTTTGCAAGGGGGGTCTTCATCAGGTAAGGTGTTAACTATAAAAGTGAACCGCATATTTGCCACTGTTAACATTTTCCTTCATATAAACGCCTTTTCATCCCTTTCCAAATAGAATAGACCCAGCCGTCTGATCAAGGTCTGCTCTGTTTGCGTTTGACATGATATAGATCTGAATCTACAGTTTTTGTCAAAGCAAAATATGTCCTTGAAAAATTCAATTTATGAATATTCATGATGTCATAATTTCTTACATGAATATTTAACAGGGAATGTGTTAAAAAGAACATTACTCTTTATTACGTCTAGACTAGATCAACCATGATTATAACAAGATCATAAGATTCAAGTTATCGGTTCATTCATATGGTAGCAGTTACTAGCTTGTCATAAGTGTGTGAATTGCATATCATTAAATGAGAATTAATGATTTTGCAGCTGTTTTGTATAATTAGAGGGTTTTATATTTAACTTGCTGCTACAATAAATTATCTCTTATTGACGATGTTGCTGCAATACGTACAAACGTTTTTGTTATATTTTTTCAACGTTGGGAAGGAAATTAAGTACATTTAACACGGTAACAAGTTAATCCGTTACTCCACGATTATTCGTTAACAATAATTAACCCATTTGCTCCTACGGTCCCATATATGGGACGTAGGCAAATAGTGTAGACTCTGATCAGACGCCGCATAATGCGGCGTCTGATCAGAGTCTACACTGTTTGCTGATAGGAAATTCAATATAAAACAAAACAAAAATGAAAATTTAGACCAGAAATCCCTTAGATAAAAGATAGACTAATCCAATATATAAGCATGGAAAAATCCACTGGGGGCAAATGGGTTAATATATGAATATTAAATTAATGGGTTAATATATGAATATTAAATTAAGTACCTGATATTTTACAATATTATCAAGGAAAAGGGATTTATCATGACAGAAACTATACCATCTGTTCGAAATAATTTTATAAGCCAACAGGGCAGAACCCAATGCGATGACTCCTAAATGAGCCGCCTAATCTGCGTCTACTCAGTTTGCAAAGGTGTTAAAATGTGTGTCTATGGAGTAAAAAGTTAAAACCATTGTAAATGCTTGCAGGTTAAAAAAATGGGTAAGAATGTTATCAAAATAGTGTGCAATTTGGCATGTATCTAATTAGAACAAATATCTGGAATAGTTTGCATTGCGAGTGAACCATAAGGAGTTTATTATACGCTTTTTATTAACCGCAATATGGTTCTTGAACTGAAGCTATGTGATGTAACATTTGCATTCAGCGATCACTGTTGATGAGCGTGAGCACATTGTTTCATTGACCGACTTTTTGTGGATCTGTATTCATTTGGATAACCCCTATGTCGCTTTAACCCTTTACTCCATGAATATTCATATAAGAAATGACACTATGAATATTAATTAGGTTAATTATTATAATAGCACATGGACACAGAACTCTTTGGCCGTGGTAGAAACAGTAGAATAATACCTGCATTATATCATAAGCAAACAAAGTAATCCTGATCAGACGGCTCCTATATAGGAACCGTCGGATCTGGATCTACTCTGTTTGCAAAGGCGTAGAGTATTTATGAAGGGATTTCTCAAATTGTTCTGAATACAAGCATTCCTAATTTATTCTAAATATAGACTTTTCCCATTTGTTATGAATACATTCATTCCCATTTTGTCTAAATGCACGCGTTCAAAGTTTGTTCTAAATATACGCCTTCTCATTTTGTTCTAAATTCAGGCGTTCTCAGTTTGTTCTAAATACATATATTCCTAATTTATTATAAATACACGCGTTCCAAATATGTTCTAAATGCAAACATTACCAATTTGTTCTGAATGCACGCATTCCCATTTTTTTCTAAATACACATACATGTATTCGCAATTTATTCTAAATATAAGCAGTTCCAATTTGTTCTTAATACACCCATTCCAGATTTATTCTAAATTCAAACATTCCAAATTTGTTCTAAATATACACTTTCCCGATTTTTTTCTAAATACACGCATTCCCAATATATTCTAAATACAGCATTTTCAATTTATTCTAAATACTCGTATTCCAAGTTGGCTTTAAAGATATAACCTTAAATTCCTGTATCACCAGTTTCATGTATTTCCTTAAAATTCATGTATCACCAATAATATCTTAATATTATTTTTGCTCAGTTTTTATCTAAAGACAAGTGTTCTTTCTAAACATATTAATTACTGATTTTTCTACATGTCGAATACAAGAGAAAATGCCCATCCCTGATTTGCCATGCTTCACACTGATACGTATTAACATTTTACCCCCAAAACACGCCTTTCTATCCATTTGCAAACAGAATAGACTCAGATCAGACAGGAGCCGTCTGATCAGGGTCTGCTCTGTTTCCTTATGATTTAATATAGATATGATTTTACAGTGTATTCACGATGTCATTATTTCTCAAATAAATATTCACGGAGTAAAGGTGTCCAAATAAATCTTTCAGCGTTTATTGCTTTACTAGAGAGCTTCTGTTAGCAAATTGTTTGGACCCAGATAAGACACTGAATAACTCACCATGATCCAAAATGATTGGTACTCAGGTTGTGTATTAACAAGAAAATGAACAAAACGTTAAACTGACAGGGACGCAGCTACCGATATGCACTTACGCACGTGCGCGACATCAATCTGAAAAGGTGAAAAACATTATTATGCCCAAAATTTAACAAAAAACAATGGCTAAAGGGGTATACTTTGATAAACGTTCTGTCTTGTCATGTAAGCTGTAATCCACTCCCTTATATTTACGTATTTTGGCGCATCTGTAAAAAACACATTTTGAAACCATTGCGACAAAAGGAGCATTTGCTCTTATTGGAGCAAATGCTCTATCTATCACAATGGTTTCAAAACTACACAATTCTCAATTTTCCCGGGGGAACATGCTCTCGGACCCCTATACATGGCGTGTACTTTATATTTGGATTCAGCTACGCTCCTGACAGAGAGTATATAAGTTCTCCTGGCGAAATGTTGTTGCTAAAGCTTGTTAAAAGGTAAACCTTGCTTGAAGATATGGAAAGTTTCTGCGGTTTTCGTGGAAAGTTCCGATTGTTTGGAAGTATACAGCTTTTTGATTTAGTGATACAGTACTGTAACAATCACAGCGGGGCATCACTATTATTAATGTTGTGGCGACGCAGATTTGCCGCAAGAATGCCCCTCACACGGTATGCGTCGATTCCAATTGTTTGCAAAAAAAAACCCTGCCGAAGAATTCGGTGAGAACTGTCAGGAATTCAGTATTATACCTGTGTAGTATTCATACTATGACAAGGACCCGAAATTAAATGTCAGACGCCGCACCACTAGCAGCACTTGTCATAAATAAGCCTTTCTACGTCTTTTGCAAACAGTAGACTGAATGAGACGGCTGATCAGGGTCTGCTCTGTTTGCTTAATGATATAATAAATATATGATTCTATAGTTTCTGCCATAGAAATATATTTCTCCATGTGTTATTATAACACAAGAACAAATGCTTTATTTATCACATTGGTTTCAAGAGTATACAATTCTAAAAACAATCACTGTTTCTAGTAAGTCCTCCTTTTCAGTAGATATATTTAAAGAGGTTGCGTCTAAAATAGTCTATGGGAATGGGAATGGGTTAACCCTTTCACCGCCAATGTCGCAAAAATGCACCACGACAAATAGTGCAGTCCCAGATCAGACGCCGCCTTTTCAAGAACGCGTTTCAAGGCGGCGTCTGATCAGGGTCTCCAAACTCTATTTCTATATCTATGCTTTATTCCTTTGGAATTTGCATTTATTTATCTCATTTCCTTATTTTACCGAATGATTTAACACAATTGGTTTGCAGACGACAATTAGAAATTTGGCACCGAAAGGGTTAATGAAATGTCAACGGTGTTACGCATCACAAGGCATTCACCTTTAACAGTATATAAGATAAAAAAAATTCTAAATTGTTTGATTATTTTATGCCAGTAGTGTCCAGTATGTGTCTCAACAAGTATACATTAAAAATCGGTTTCATTTAACTGACTAGAAATTCGTTTGTCTTTCAAAACACAAACTTGTTCATGTGTTATACCCTTTACCTCATAAATATTCATGTAAGAAATAATGACATCATGAATATTAATTAGCTGAATGTTTATAATGACATTATCAATAAGGGAATTATGTACCGTTTTAGAAACTTTAGAATCAGATCTATAGTGTTTCATAAGCAAATAGAACAGACCGTGATTAGACATCTACTTAAGCGCTTTTGAGCGCACATATCCTGTGCGAAAAGAGCGCTATATAAGTGTGGTATAATAGTAATAATAATAATCAAATATAGTCCACTGTCTGCAGATGCGTAAAAAGGCGATTTATTAACCCATTTGCACCAAGTGGATTATTCCATGTTTATATATTGGATTAGTCCATTTTTTATGTAAGGGGTGCCTGGTCTAAATTTAATTTCGTTTTGTTTTATATTGAAATTCCTATCAGCAAACAGTGTAGACTCTGATCAGGGTCTACACTGTTTGCTTACGTCCCATATATGGGATCGTGGGAGCAAATGGGTTAAGTAAAGGATTAAAGTGAAATAAAATATACTTCGCATAATTACCATTCTAGGTCACGTGACTCGAAAGTCGGCATTTCTGATGTTCGATTGTCCTGTGTGTCGAAAGACTGTTACCCTTGACGACAATGGTCTCGATGATCTCCCAAAGAATCGCCTGCTGCAGAAAATGGTAGATGCCCACAAAAAGCGCCATCGAAAGAAAGCAGCAGACGAACGTTGCCTAGGATACTGTCACGAACACAGCAGACGAGAACTTGGCGCGTATTGCAGTGGTTGTCACGAGGTCGTCTGTATAGATTGTATTGTAGGGAAGCATAAAAGTCACGCTATAGAATCGGTAGACGATGTCTTCAGTAGAAAACGTGTAAGTCATGGCAATCAAACAAGTACACATGTACTGCTGATGTATTTCATGTCAAGTTCTCTCATATCTTCCTTTGAAGTATAGTCAGTCCTGTCTACAGCGACCAACCAAAATACATGTAAGTACAACTGAGCTTCAATACCTCGAACTTGAAGGGACCTTACACATTTCTTCGACGTAACTGAAAATCGAGTCATCCTATTTTTTGATGTTGACATTTTCTCAAGTTCACGGGTTAATGCACAGGACACCGTCACAATGAATTATGAACCTCGACAGAAAAAAAATGTATGAACACTAGATATATAGACTATATACCTAACCTCGACAGAAAAAAAATGTATGAACACTAGATATATAGACTATATATCTAGTGTTCATACATTTTTTTCTGTCGAGGTTCATAATTCATTGTGACGGAGCCCTGTGGGTTAATGCAGGCCTAAAGTAATGCTGGAATCTCGCGCATGTCCTGAGCTTTCAACATTACTGTCGACCTGCATTAAATTGTCACATGTGTTTCTAGATATACGTAGAGCAATTATGTATTTTAAATGTTGGAAGGACCGAACTCTTACCGCGAGTTATCAGAAGTTTGAGATATCCAAGTTTAGCTGTATTTTTTAAGATAGGGAGCTTTCTGTAATACTTTCGTCCTGCATTAAGCAACAACCTATAATTATATACCCAATGCTTATTCATTATGTGGTCGCAATAAGCAGGTTCAAGTGTACAAACTAGTTTCGTTATTTGAAATTATTCCAGGCTGATGGAATTATAGCTGATATAACTATAACAAATCATAAATCATGCTTCAATGTCTCGATTAGCTATTGTCTGATTGCCATTTCTAACTGCTATAACAAGGGAACAGTAAACCAACAGAGTAATCGTAAAGGAAAAGTGACATTTGTGACAACATGATGTGTACTTTCAGTGTAGAGAGAATTTTTCATCTTTACAGTGACACACTATAAGGTTTCTAGAATTTACTCGTACTTTCTAAATCAGAGTAACAGATAAAAACGCCATTTCTCCACCAAACCATATGTTGTGACCACTCTTTAGAATCGTCTTGTCTTGCCTGTTAGCTACTAAAAGCTTTTAATGCAATACATATGTTGACAAATGCGTGCCAGTGTTTTATACCATATGTACATAAAGTATGCAATGCATTATACAGAGACAAATGCGTAAAGCTTGATTTGTTTGGTTAACCTCTCACTCCATGAAGTGTAATAAGAAGAGCATTGAGTACATATGATACAAATAAGATCTGGAACGGTTTTAACAACTATATGAATGACAAAAGCTGTTTTGGTGTTAACCCTTCCCTTTGTCTCAATTCAATGCTCCTTTTACGAAACAATATAGATCCAGATCTTACAACTTTCAAAAAGATGTAAATATGGACAACACATCCTTTGATATAAATATAGTGTTATGACTTTCAGAAACTGCTAGAACACCGAATTTCAGACATAGAGGAAGACCTAAAAGTTTTAGGTACAGCCGAGGCAGATGAATATCGCTACATGGAGCAAATAAAAGTAGGTTTCAATCTATGATTTACCAGAATTGTGTGAAAAGATAGTACTGCATTACTTATTGGACAAATATATAAATAGTAATCCGTTCTGCAAAGTGCGGTCTGATTGGTACTTGCAAACAGCTCAGATCCTCGTCAGCACCCAAAGCTGTTTGACACCATGTCCGCTGGAATAAATCGGATGTAAACCACTCAACGGATAAGAGTTCAACCCTTTCCCTCATATAAATGCCTTTCCACGCATTTGCAAACAGACTCGACCCAGATCAGATAGCTCCCATAGGAACATTGAACAGAGGGTTAAGCAGGCGTTTACAGTATAATAAGGACAATACAAGTCTTCTGTTACAAATACTAGAGCAAGCATAATGCTACTAAGAGCTTGGTTCTGTTTGCTCATCCCTATACCGATACATGTAGTATGTTTCCGTAGACAGAGTTCACTGAGTACCCCATGATTATAGCATTCCAATATAAGTTGGGGTTTCTTTGAAAGCCAGATACAACATTGTTGGAGTGCCTTGTGTTATATGACTCTTTTAATGACGAAGGGAACAGAACTGTTCATGGCTCAGCCCACAGGTGCTAGGCGTGTGGCCATTTCACAAATACTGCTTATAAATACCTTCAAATACGTTTAGACATCATAACTTGACATTATAAAAAAAAGAAAAAAATGAAAAAAAAATATTTTTTTTCGTATAGTATATTACTATATATAATTTTTTCTTCATTTTTTTTCTTTTTTTTATAATGTCAAGTTATGATGTCTAAACGTATTTGAAGGTATTTATAAGCAGTATTTGTGAAATGGCCACACGCCTAGCACCTGTGGCTCAGCCCTGTGTGTATCTGAGAGGCAATTAACCCATTACCTCGTAAGCTATTTTTAGATACAACCTCTTTCAATAAATCTACCGAAAAGGAACATTACCTAGAGAAAAGGAACATTTTGTAGTTTGAAACCATTGTGATAAATAGAGCATTTGCTCCTATAGGAGCAAATGCTCTATTTATCACAATGGTTTCACAAAGTGACTTTTACAGATTCGCCAAAAGTCGTCAATATGAGGGAATGGGTTAAGTGGGCTTTAACAACTGGAATGTTTCTAATACAAAACTTCCAGATGGATGGTCGTTTAGATTCCATGTACATGTGTATTGTGTTTGAGGCTGTAGAACGACTGTAGCTAGAATCATATTCCTTTATAATAATCTATTAATTTATCCTTCATTCCTCCATCAGCACTATGAGAGCTATTTAGTGTTTCATCTCCGGTATAGCGTGTGTCTCTCTCACTCAATTTATATGATTTGATAATTCTCAATGTTGTTATATTTTCTGGTCTTTCGGGATCATCAGTTTTAATGCTTTTAGTTATGAAAATTGCATACCCCTTAAGCAGGCGCTAGGGGCTGTGAGCAGTGTTGCACTTCTATTAACTACTCATGAACTATTGAGACTCAATAAAACCAAGTCTGCAATTTTTTCTTTTCGCATTGTTGCTTTTGCTTTCGAAGGATCTCCTTATTTCAGATTTTTACGTGATTTTCTGTTTTAGAAACACTGCAAAGAAAAGTCAAGTGCCATTGAGTCACAGTTTGATGAGTTCATAGGCATTATACAACAGAGCAAGGATTCTGTCCTGTCTGAGCTGGCTTCAAGACAACACCAAGAAATAGTCCAGGTCCACCAGACACTGGAAACCATCCACAACAAACAGAGACGACTGGAGGACAGACTTGCTACCCTAAACAATAAAATGAAACAAGACATGGCAACACTACTAAAGGTAAATTGAAGGAAACACATGTAATGCTGTAGGAAAAATAACTCTCTTTCTTGAGATCTTCAGCAGAAAAGTAAACTAACTGACATTTTTAAATAAGTAAAATAATAGCCTTACTGAGGTCAAATAAATATAATATTCAAGGTAAAATAGGGGCTTTACCAAATGTATAGTAAATATATAATAGCAGTAAACTTGGCAGTGACAGACCTAATGCTCATATGTAGCAACTATAAAACCAATTCTCAGCAAACAAGTTTCATTAAATCACATTACTCTCCAGTCCATGAACAGAGTGATGGATTTATTTAATCAAATATTCTAAATGCATTAATCTCTTTTCAGGAAAGGTCCCTGGAACATACAGATTCTGCTAGGTAATGTTTTCATATTTCACATTTCAATTTGAAAATATACCATAATATGTGATGGCAGGGCAACAGATAAATGTGCATACTCAGATACCAAAATTGTATTTTCTCCACCAATCATTAAGTTGTGACCACTCTTTAGAATCTTGAGACAATTCTAAAGAGTGGTCACAGCATAGGGTTTGGTGGAGTAATAAGTGAATATTCTTGAAAGTGTTTTAATTTATGCACCTCACCTGGACCTCTGTTGATGAGTTCTTGTATTAATTTATAGCAAGACAAATCACTGTATCATGTCACAGACATGTTATCCAATTTAGCTTGAAACGTTTACATTTGCTAGAGGATTTTGAATGACAAACAGTGCAGACTACTCAGAGTGCTGCTCTAGAAGTCCTCTGATCTAGGTATGCACTGTTTTCAAATGGCAGTACAAATTCCCACATTCAAAGATTTAGTTTACCATTTTCCTATTCTATGTTTATACCAAATTTCAATACTTTAATACTGAATATTCATGGACGAAATTGTTATAATGAAAAATGGAAGGAGAAACATTGTAGCCATTTTACAAAGTAAAGAAACAGAACTATTAAATTCCATTAGCAAACAGAGCAGACCCTGGTCAGAGGGCTCCTATAGGAGCCGTCTGATCTGCATATAGGGGGTAAAATGTGAAAGTCGGGAGAATATGCATATAGTTTGAGACTATAAACCGCACCTTTACCTTTATACTCTGTTTGCAATGCGTGAAAATTTATTTGATGGAACATGTTAATCCTCAATTTCTACAATACAGTAAAACCTCTCTATAACGGCCACTAAATTACATCAAGTATTTTGTGTTAAAGGCAGATGGCTGCTTAAAGCAAGGTGAAAGTAAAACAAAACGCTCCTATAGGAGCGTTCTGTTTTACTTTCACCTTGCATTAAGCAGCCACCTGCCCTAAATACCAACTAATTAACACAACTTAGTGGTCGTTATAGAGAGGTTTTACTGTATGTATTTTACTGTTGTAGGTTAAAGAAAAGTCATAATTTATCCAAGACAGAAGATGAAGGGATACAAGAGGGTTTAAAAAGCCCAAGGACAAGGTGTTTCATGGACTGTTCCCTTGCAATGGACTGTGCTGGGCTTGAGTCCATCATAAACAGTGCACACCTCATATGGGAGGCTGAGTAAGTAGGAACCGTCTATTCTACATGATCAGTACTAGAAAAGATGTTTTACAATTTAAACTGTAAACGTTTTTTAATGCTAATTGATGTTATAGACACTTTGTTTGTTAATTATTCATAATCATAATTGACCCGAACATAATATCTTTTAGAAATGTTTGCTGGTATATAACAATGTAGGCGTTGTAAATGGTTACATGCAAACATACCATGTCATATTTTTATGCTCTACCCTTTATTGGAAAGAGACACCTTTTCATACTTTTGCAAACAGAGTAAAGCCAGCTTAGATGGCTCATGCCGAAAACCCTATTTTTCAAATACACAATAATGAACCCATATACTTTGATACAACAGTGTGTTTTGAAGGATTCTTTGTATGTTAACTGTTAGTTTGTCTCTTTATAATTATGCTAACTGCCATGTTTGTTTCTAAGACAGCAGTGCTCACTGTCATGTTTGTTTCTAAGACAGCAGTGCTCACTGCCATGTTTGTCTCTAAGACAGCAGTGTGTTATGAAGAGTTCTTTTTTTTTGCTACCTTCCATGATTGTCTCTATAACAGCAATGTGTTCATAAGACATTAGTGTGTTATGAAGGATTCTTTTTTTGCTACCTGCCATGGTTGGCTCTAAGACAACAGTGAGTTTGTGAAGAATTCTGTTTTTGCTACATGTCCCTGCCATGTTTGTCTCTATGACAGCAATGTGTTCATAATAAGGGATTCTTTTTATGCTAACAGCCATGTTTGTCTCTAAGACAGCAGTATGTTCCTGATGAGGGGTATTTATGCTACCTTCTTTGTTTGTCAATTAGACAGCAGTGTGTTATAAAGGATGTGTTCATAGTGAAGGATTATTTTCATCTCTAAGAGAGCTGTGTGTTATAAAGGATTCTCTTTATGCTAACAGCCATGTTTATCTCTAAGACAGCAGTGTCTTATGAGGGATTTTATTTATGCTAACAGCCATGTTTATATCTAAGACAGCAGTGTTTTATGAAGGATTCTTTTTATGCTAAAAGTCATGTCTATCTCTCAGTCAGCAGTGTGTTATGAAGGATTCTTTTATATGCGTCAGGCCTAACAGTGGACTATTTGTATGCAAAGATGTTTGCATGAAGAGAATGAAAACAGATTATTTCAATGCCACATGCTATAAATGCTTGGTTCTTGCATGCTTATTGTTTTAGCCCTTGACTTCATGAATATTCTTGTAAAAAACAATGACATCATGCATATCAAATTAATTTTTATAATGGTACATGAATAGAAAATAGTATGGCCATGGTAGATAAAGATATACTATTCCATGAGCAAATATAGTAAACCTGATCTGCAGTAGCTGTCTGATTTGCATCTACTCTGTTTGCAAAGCCATTTAAAGGTGACTATCTGTGGAGTACAGTGTAACTAGATGATATGCAAACTGGGTGTTACAAAAGACTATACATGTATATGTGTTTATTTCATGCATGCTAAGTATTTTAACATGTATTTTGCATGCTGAGTATACAGTGTACCCTATGTAGGTTAACCATTTCCTCCTAGTGATGCCTTTTGACGCCTCTGTAAATGTCACTTTTTTGAAATCATTGTGATAAATAGAGCATTTGCTCCATAGAAGCAAATGCTCTATTTATCACAATGGTTTCAAAACTACAAAATTCAAAAATGTTCCTTTTCTGTAGTTAATGCTCCTTAAATTAATTCCAAGAGGTTGTGTCTAAAAATAGTCTAGGAGGGAATGATTTAAGTACAATAACAGACTCCATGAATCGTCATCTATGCAAGATTAGTATAATAATTGAGTCTTTGTTTTACATAATTTCTTACTTTCTGCATGAAACTTTACTGGAATCTTTGCATATAAAGTGTTAAATAAAAAAAAATGAAATTAGGGACTCTAGTTAAAAATAGCTTGTTTTCCTAGCAGTTTTGCTTGACCATGTAATCCAGACTTTTTACACATTTGCAAGGGGAGTTTGCCATGATCAGACAGCTCTGTTTGAGTATGGTTAATTAAAGATCTGATGCTAGAGTTTTACAAAGGTTTAAACTTTCCTTATGCATATGCCACTAATAAAGTTTTACATTTATATTTATCAAGTAAAGGGTTAACTCTATACTCCATAAATACGCCTTTCTACGCCTTTGCAAAAAGAGTAGACCCAGATCAGACGGCTCCTATAGGAGCCGTCTGATCAGGGTCTGCTCTGTTTGCTTGTGATATACATGTAATATAGATATGATTCTATAGATTCTGTCATGGACAAAACTCCCTGTGCCTATATGCTATTATGACAAAATTATCTAACTGATATTCATGATGTCATTATTTCTTACATGAATATTTATGAAGCAAAGGGTTAAGAGGGTGTAATATTTCATTTGGCTTAATTGAATTAGGACTGACCTATACAGCCCAAAGCACATGGGAGACAGATTCACACAGTTGTTTGAGAAGGAATGGAAGACTGTGTTCTCAGAATCCACATCCAAAAATAAAGATGAAGTGGTACATGATCTATTTGCTGTTCTAATGGTGAGTTCTTGATAGAAACATGTTTGGTGAGTTCTTGATAGAAACATGTTTGGTGAGTTCTTGATAGAAACATGTTTGGTGAGTTCTTGATAGAAACATGTTTGGTGAGTTCTTGATAGAAACATGTTTGGTGAGTTCTTGAAAGAAACATGTTTGGTGAGTTCTTGATAGAAACATGTTTGGTGAGTTCTTGATAGAAACATGTTTGGTGAGTTCTTGATAGAAACATGTTTGGTGAGTTCTTGATAGAAACATGTTTGGTGAGTTCTTGATAGAAACATGTTTGGTGAGTTCTTAAAAGAAAGAAACGTGTTTTGTGGGTTCTTGAAAGAAGTCTGTTTGGTTAGTTCTTGAAAGAAACATGTTTTGTGAGTTCTTAAAAATATATTTGCTAAGAAAACTATACAAATAAAAGCTAAATAGTAATGCTGTTAATGCTAAGTAATGGCCTGCTACTTATTCTTAACACATACCCTTATAATGACAACTGCTCAGTTAAACATCTGTGATAAATAGAGCATTTGCTCCATGGGAGCAAATGCTCTATTTATCACATTGGATTCAACAGTATACAATTCTAAAATTTTCCTTTTCCATAGTAAATGCTCCTTTTTGGTAGATTTATTCAATGAGGTTGGGTCTAAAAATAGCCTATGAGGTAATGGGTTATTAATGTAAAACTACTGTACATAATAGCATGATGATACAACATGCATTATTATTCTTTGATGTAACATCATCTTCAAATTAGTGAAATATAAATTAAATTCTGCCTTGCTAATTAACTCTTTACCTGGTGAATATTCATGTAATAATGACATCATGAATATTTATTAGCTGAATTTTTATAATGGTATACAAACACATCGTTCTTTGGACATTACAGAAACTTAAGAATCAGATCTACAATTGTATATAATTCTATAAGCAAACAGAGTACACACAGACCAGAAAGCTCCCAATAGAGCTGTTTGAACTGGGTCTATTCTGTTTGCAAAAAGTGTCAAAAGGTGTCTTTTTTAAGTAAAGCATGGACTTTTCAAGTACACAAAATTAATGTGAACCCATGCATGCACTTCGATATTGATCTTTAATGTTTACAAACACTAATTTTCCAATATTTACCCATACCATCATTCTGACACCTCTGTAAAAGTCACTTTTTGAAACCATTGTGATAAATAGAACATTTGTTCCATAGGAACAAATGCTCTATTTATCACAATGGTTTCAAAACTACACAATTCTAAACTTTTCCATATTTCTAGTAAATGCTCCTTTTCAGTTGATTTATTCAAAAGAGGTTGGGTCAGAAATTAGTCTATGAGGGAATGGGTTAAATAGTCAAAACATACACATGGATTTCAAGGATTTGTTATTTTCATCAATTAGTTACTCATCTTTTCCGTTCCAAACTTTTAGAGTGCATCATTCAGAATTGATAAAGAGTTGTACTTTACAGACAAACCCTTTATGTAAACAACTAAACATTCGAACTCCGTTTACAAACAAAAGAAAAAGATTACTCTAAGTATTTGGAGCCTCAATCTCTGCTCTTAATCCGCTTGTAAAGCCGAATAGTCAATTTGGCAGCATTTTGATAACTATAAATTTGACTGACATAGTAGCAAATAGTGTAGACCCCAATCAGATTGCTGCAGAAGCAGTTTGATCTGGGTCTGCACTATTTGCCTAAGTTTAACAGTCAGAATTCTAAGGGTAGTTAGGGTAAGCCAGCTTTGTTTAGTTATGGCTTTGACTTGCTAAAGATGAATCAACAACTAGTGCACAGTTTTGATCTGGATAGATTGACAAGTACTTCAGCATCTTATTAAGATCAAAACTTTCTGAAATGTGAGCTGAATCTTTTGGCAGAAGATTTGAAAGTTTAACATACCGTATTATAGGAGTAAGAAAAAAATGTGTCAAAACGTTAAAGTAAACAAAGATTTCTTAACATGTCAAAGTTAATCTTGTCTCTTACTACAAACTCTTGGGAATTCATGATAAACTTGGCAGACAGTCTGGAACCAGATCAGATGTCAAGTTACTCATTATCTCATCAGAATCCAATCTGTTTGACATTTCTGATAAATGTTTTAAAAATATTATGGAAGATAATTTTAGTCTGAGAATGGAAGCTGATGTTCTTTTATGGACAAAAGGTACTTAGTGTCTAAAAGATTGGCCCTTTTCTTCATTCTTCATGCTTTTTCACGCATTTGCTACCGGAGTAGACCCAGATCAGACGGCTCCTGTGGGAGTCGTCTGATCAGGGTCTACTCTGTTTGCCTACAGTTTCTATCAGTACATGACTATTGTGTACATAAGCCATTGTAAAAATGACATAATTAATTCTTTAACAAGTACTGATCAGGGAAAGGGTTAAGAGAAACAGAATGCAGAGTTTGGGTGCAAAGCACTTTGGAGTAAGCTTTACATGCACATGTGGTCAGGGTAAATGCTGATCTAATATAAGTTTATTATTTACCTCAACTCTTAACAAGCTTGTTATGAATTTTTTGATAATTTGTACAAACAATTTGTATCCAGAAGAAATGCTGAAGAATTCGACATATCAGGATCCAAACTATTTGGCACAAAGACAATCATTTTTTTATAAGAAAATAATGTTGACAGTTCACCTGAAGAATTTGCTGCAGATAACAATGTTTGTAGTAGATGATAGGTACTTAATGCGCAATACTTATGGTACAGCATACCTACATAAAAGTTCATAGCTCACAGTAAGCACTTCCTCTGAGACGACTAGACATATTAATCTGTGAAATAAAGGATGACTTTACCTGAGATACAGATAAGAGGCGTGAATTAATAAAAACATTTTCATGAACAGCTGCTTTATTTCTCCACCAAACCCTATGTTGTGATGCAATCTTTAGAATCATCTCGAAGAGATGATTTTAAAGAGTGGTCATTGTCAACATAGGGTTCGGTGGAAAAATGATGATTTTAGTATTTGAAATGCACATTTTTATCTGTAGCCAGTTTACTATCAATCAAAACTGTATTATAATGCAATCCAGCCAAAAAACTTAACCCTTTCCTCCATTAATACATCTTTCTACGCCTCTGTAAAAGTCACCTGTTGAAACCATTGTGATTAATAGAGCATTTGCTCCTATAGGAGCAAATGCTCTATTTATCACAATGGTTTCAAATTACAAAATTCTAAAATGTTCCTTTTCTCTAGTTAATGCTCCTTTTCGGTAGATTTATTCAAAGAGTTTGGATCTAAAAATAGCCTATGAGGGAAAGGGTTAATGCGCAATACTTCTTTTGTGTACAACGTACCCTACATAAAAGTTCATTGCTCAATGTACTTCCTCTGAGATGATTAGATATACTGATCTTTGCAAAACAAAGTAAGACTTTACCGTAGAAGCAGATAAATGTGTATATTTAGATACTAAAATCATCATTTCTCCATCAAACCCTATGTTGTGACCACCCTTTAGAATTGTCTTGAAGAGACGGTTCTAAAGAGTGGTCATAACATAGGGTTTGGTGGAGAAATTTAGGAGTTATTCTTGAATTTTTTTAATTTACACATCCTGTTGGAGCAGTCTGATCAGGGTCTGCTCTGTTTCCTTATGCCATGATACAGATCTGACTCTACTAAAAAATTCTGTTGAAAATTTTACATTATAAAAAATCAGCTAATAAATATTCATGATGTCATTATTTCTAACATGAATATTTAAAAGGGAAAGTGAAAGACAAGTTTGTCTCTTCAGTTTCAATCCTGAACTTGCTAAACATTTGAAAATTTTTTAGATAAATAATACACAAACTAAGGTAGATGTCAGGTGACAAATTTTCCTGTTGAAAGTCAGTGGTGAAGGGGTTCAGAATTCCACTTTGGAATGTCAAGCAGTTATATTCATTGATGTCATGACATTTGACATAAACCCTTTCAACACTATGTAACTTTCATTTGCGAAAGATTGCCGTCTGCTCCAGTTCTCAAAACAAATGTATTTTTTCATGTTATTTCTTAACCCTTTCCTAACTATAAGTGACTTTTCACTTATTTGCAAACAGAGTAGACCCATATAAGAGCCATCTGATCAGGGTCTGCTCTATTTGAATTTAACATGATACAGGTCTGATTCTACAGTTTTTGTCAAAGCAAACAGTTTCCTTGAAAAATTTACATTATAAAAATATATATATTATAAAATATTCATGATGTCATTATTTCTTACATAGATATTGAACAGGGAAATGGTTAAAAGCTTAAATGCACTATAATACAGTTTTGATCCTGATGATATCTCAACTTTCTAATCTGAATCAAAATAGTTTTCACAGGTGATCAAAAATTTGCCCACACTATTGTTGAAGGGTAAAAGTAACTGCTATTTTGTAGGAGGCGTATGAACAGGCAGAGAAATGCTGTGAGGCACACCTAGACAGAATGACCTACCAGATGTTGCAGCCAGATATTGACGTACAAGTCAGCAATTGTACTATCCATGGCTTCAACAATACAGAGGCAAGCTGAAAGACATTTATCCTGCAGGATTGTTTTAACCCATTCCCTCATGAACCTGTTCACCCTTTATGTCATAGATATGCAAGCAGAGCAGACCAAGATCAGACAGCTCCTGTAGGAGTCATCTGATCAGGGTCTGCTTTATTTGCTTATGGAATAATATAGATTTGTTATAATGATTTTGCAGTTTCTGTCATTCTTAGCATTTCCTTTCTTCATAATGACATTATAAAAATTCCTGTAATAAATATTCATGATGTATTTGGGTTGTTTTTTTAACCCTTTCCTCCATGAATATTTATGTAAGAAATAATGATGTCATGAGTATTATTTGGATTAATTTGTTATAATAACACATGGGCACAAGGAGTTTTGTCCATGGCAGAATCCATAGAATCATATCTATATCATTTCACAAGCAATCAGATTAGACCCTGATCAGACAGCTCCTATAAGATCTGGGTCTACTCTGTTTGCAAAGGTGTAGAAAGGCATATTTATAGTGGAAAGGCTTAATACATAATGACATCTAATTAGGTAAATGATTAAACTAACACAACATATAAATGTATGGCTGCTATAATAAAAAGGTTCAATTATTAAAAATGAGTAAGTTACGAAATGTTTAACCATTTTTTTATAATTTCTTGTTAATTCTAACTTTTTATGCATAAGCAAAGAGAACAGACCCAAATCAGACAGCTCTTGTAGGAGCTTTTTAACCCATTCGCCCATAGGCTATTTTTAGATCCATCTACTTTGAATAAATCTACCAAAAATGAGCATTAACTAGAAAAAAGGAAAATTTTAGAATTTTGTAGTTTGAAACCATTGTGATAAATAGAGAACTTGCTCCTATAGGAGTAAATGCTCTATTTATCACAATGGTTTTAAGAAGTCGTTATTACAGAGGTGTTGAAAGGCGTATTTATGGAGGAAATGGTTAAATAAGTAAGTTATGAAATGTTTAACCATTTTCTTGATAATTTCTTGTTACTGCCAACTTTTATGCATAAGCAAAGAGAACAGACCCAAATCAGACAGCTCTTGTAGGAGCTGTTTAATCAGAGTCAATCTACACTGTTTGCTTGTTACTGAACTGCTTTTCTACTGTTTGAAATGGCAATGAATTTTTATATTAACTCTTTGCGCGTTAGCGGCGAAATGTGATTACCTATGCAAACAGTTCGGATCCAGATGAGACGCCGCATAATGCGGCGTCTCATCAGGATCCAACTATTTGTCACATAGACCACATTTTGGCAAAGAAATAAGAGAGTTTATCTTAAGAATTGAAGCAGACGACAATTGTTGCAGACGAAAATTTACTAAGCGTGCAAAGAGTTAACCTGGATTAACCTGTCACTCCATAAATACACCATTCTATGCCTTTGCAAACAGAGTAGACCCAGATGAGTCTACAATTTTGCCATGGCAAAACATTCACATGCCATTATAGATATAAACCTAATTAATATTCATGATGTCATTCTTTCTTACATGAATATTCATTGAGTAAAGGGTAAAGAAAAATAATACTGTCAGTATAATCATTAGAAAACCACTTGTCCAACCCTTTACCAGATAGAGATAGCTATTCACGCCTTTGCAAACGGAGTAGGAGCCATCTGATTGGGGTCTGCTCTGTTTGCTTATGGAATTATATAGACATTATTCTACAGTTTCTGCCATGTCCAAAAAAATTGTTCATATACCATTTTAAAAAATCCAGCTAATTATAGCTCGAACAATTTGACCTGGACCCTGACCTGCTTAATTTGCATAAATAAAAATTCGTAACATTGCACGGATTTATCCTCGGCACGTGTCCCGCTAAGAAACTATGCATGGACACACTCGTGATTGTATGGTTTACCTATGCACGGGTTAATTTCAGCGATAATAGACTTCACGATTTACCGACGGAGTTTTATTTATACAGTGTCATCTCTCTCATTATGTATTCTGCATAAAGGTGAGGGTCCAGGTCAAATTGTTCGAGCTATAGTATGCATAAAGTTACTATATTTGATATAAATAAAGGGAGATAATCACTGCCAGTATTGGTTCCAAAATTGTTCTACTTCCATTTCTTTGAGAAACACAAGATCAGACATGAGTTACTAGGTTTCTCATATGTATCTAGATTGTTTGCAACCATTATCACAAATTTGAAAGCAATGTACAAAAGGAGAAAATGTTTACTGTTTTCATTTAACCCTTTCCCTGTTCTACATGTATTTCAAATTTCATTACCTACTCAAAATTCATGGACAAAATAGTTATAGTGAAATATGGAAGGTGGAACATTGTAGCCATTTTAGAAAGTAAAGAAACAGATCTATCAAATTCCATTAGCAAACAGAGCAGACCCCGATCTGGGTCTACACTGTTTGCAAATGTGTGAAGTTTATATGAACTTCGGGAAAGAGTTAATCCTTTATCTGTTGAATAGTCATGTAAGAAATAATGACTTCATGAATATTTATTAGCTGAATTTGTATACTAGCATATGAACACATGATTTTATTGACAAAACAGAAACTGTAGAATCAAAACTACATAATTCCATGAGCAAACAGAGCAGACCCTGATCAGAAGGCTCCTACAGGAGCCGTCTGATCTGGGTTTACTCTGTTTGCTAAGGTGTGAAATGAAGTCTCTGTCAGGTAAAAGGTTCACTAAAGCCTTACATGTTTAGTATGATGACATATTGAGTGTATCCAGCTATACCGTTCTTGTTCAGCAGCGATGACATTTACCTAACACGCTGATGCAATCTTTCATTACATACAGTAGAACCTGTCCTAAGTTGCCATTTATTTCTTGAACATAGCAGTCTTAAAAAGCAGGTGGTTGCTTAATGCAGGGCAAAAGTAATGCAAAAAGCTCCTGTAGGAGCTTTTTGCATTACTTTTGACCTGTATTAAGCTACCACCTGCCTTTAAGACTCATAGACCTTTTTGGATGGTTGCTTAAGACAGGTTTTATTGTATCTATATAGAAATATAGATGATTAAACTTTTGTATTTCGGTGATGCAATAGGCTGACAGATTATTTTCAGATGAATTAATTGTTATCATTAGTATGATAGATTTTCTGTATTTGCATTAATGTTATGATTTTAACCCTTTATTAGATGAATATTCAAGTAAAAATAAGGACTGTATGGATATGAAATAGCTTTTATAATGGCATTATAACAGTAGAGTCAGCAAACAGAGTAGACTCTGATCAGACAGCTTCTACAGGAGTTGTCTGATCTGGGTCTACTGTGTTTGCAAAGGAATCTCTGTCAGGTAAAAGATGAAACCAAACAAATATGCATGACTGGCATAACAAGCAAAATCCTCTTGCGCATCAATCAATTTTGCAAAGAATAAAGACCGAGATTAGTCTGTGAAAGTCATTGATATATGACCAAGGTCTACACTGTATGAATAAATGTAAACAAATATGGTGAAATCATGATAAATGAAAATCACTTTCCAAGGTGGCCCCTGACATGTTTGCAATATCCAAGTGCTCTTTCTGTTTGAACTATCTACTTGGTGAGTCTGCCCTTTTACAATGGAGACCCAGACCAGACAGTCCCTGTAGAAGCTAATCAAGGGCTGCTCTGTTTGCATATGTTAAAGATCTGATTCTCTACTATTTACAGACTCTAAAAAATTACTTATTTGATATTTTTAACCCATTACCTCATAGGCTATTTTAAGATACAGCCTCTTTGAATAAATCTATCGAAAAGGAGCATTAACTAGAGAAAAGGAAAATTTTAGAATTTTGTAGGTGGAAACCATTGTGATAAATAGAGCATTTGCTCCTATAGGAGCAAATGCTCTATTTATCACAATGGTTTCACAAAGTGACTTTTACAGAGTCGTCAATATGATAGAATGGGTTAAGCCTTTCCTGCATATAAACACCTTTTCACACCATTGCAAACAAACTAGATCTAGATAAGGCAGATCCAGTAGTCTGCTTTGTTTGCTTATGACATGATACAGATCTAATTCTATAGTTTTTGTCCAATCTTATAAAAAAATCAGCTAATAAATATTCATTTTTTTCTCATATGACTATTGAACAATGATTATGTTAACCCATTCCCACATAGTGACACCTTTTGACACTTCTCTAAAAGTCACTTTGTGTAACCATTGTGATAAATAGAGCATTTGCTCCACAAGAGCAAATGCTCTATTTATCACATTGGTTTCAAAACTACACAAATCTGAAAAATTCCTTTTCTCTATTAAATGCTCCTTTTTGGTAGATTTAATGAAAGAAGTTGGATCTAAAAATAGCCTATGCGGGAACGGGTTGATATTGACAATGAACAGGCCTTGCATGATGTACAGGGTTAACATGAAATCTTGCTGTATTATAGAAAATTATTCCTTTTCAGCAAACAAGCAAAACTTCTGCATCATTCTGTGGTGTGAAAGAAAGTCTGAGAAAGCTGAGGGCTCTCCATACTTCAACTCTTGCCAGAGACACTGTTTTTATGGTAACTATAGCAACACTTTACTGCCTTTAAACCCTTTCCTTCATATGAACACTTTTTTCACACCTTTGTAAACAGAGAAGACCCAGATCTGATCAGAATCTGCTCCGTTTTCTCATGACATTTATATAGACCTGATTCTGCAGTTTCTTCCATGGCCAAAAATGTTGTTGTTATACCATTAATAGTTAATATTTCCACATTTTTTATTCATGGAACGAATTAAGGGCTAAATAACAAATGCCATTGTTTTATGATCTGGTCAGTATGCCACATTTTTATCTACATGCTGAATAACATTTTCTTACTGTAAAATTATATCATACTTATCGTTATAATATTAGTTACACGGTTATTTGGCAGGGTGTACGGGCTGGTATGACCGGGTTAGATCCCGTATTTCCTGAGGCGTTAGCCGAAGGAAATACGTGGTCTAACCCGGTCATACCAGCCCGTACACCCTGCCAAATTACCGTGTAACGAATTTATTACCAGTCAGAGATCCAATTTACCTAATTAAGAAACGAGCAACTCTTATTTTGCTGACATTAGATCTCTAATTGTATGACGACATGACAAAGAAAACATGACGTCATCACAGAGCAAATATGACGTCGTCTCAGAGCAATTTCGAAAGAGGAATTGAAACTTCACTTGTAAACATTAACGGTAACACGTTGTACTGATAAGTTGAAAGGTGTTAAATTGAGGAACGTATGAGGTACAGTTTTTTACGTTTATTATCGATTATTTGGTCGTAATCCATCCAGAATTATTGGAGTAAGGACGATATGAAATTTCGAATCGACGCTAAAAATAAAAACAAAACGATTGACGTCACGCGTCAAATTTGAATAATTCTGTATTCTCCGTGGAAGCCGCTGAATACAGTACTGTACACCCCGGCAGTTTTTGGCAAACTGACCAATCAAATTCCAAGGATTTACTCTGACTGGTAATAATGATCATTATCACTTATTATCAATATTTATGAATACTACATACAGTAAAACCCCGTTAATACGACCACCTAAAAGAGGTATAATTCTGGGTGCTAGATGCAGGTGGTAGCTTAATGCAGGACAAAAGTAATGCAGAAAGCTCCTCTAGGAGCTTTCTGCATTACTTTTGTCCTGCATTAAGCAACCACCTGCTTATAAAGACAGCTATGGTTATTCATTAAATGGTCGCATTAGCGGGGTTCTATTGTATTTATATTAAAACTTATATACCTTTATCATTAGCATTAACCGTTACTCCATAAATACCCCTTTCTTAGCCTTTGCAAACACAGTAGACCCAGATCAGACAGCTCCCATAGAAGCCGTCTGATCAGGGTCTGCTCTGTTTGCTTATGAAATAATATAGATCTGATTCTACAGTTTCTGCTTTGGCAAAATTGCATGTGTTTATATGCCATTTTAAAAATTAATCTAATTAATATTTGTGATATCATTATTTCTTTCATGAATATTCATGAAGTAGAGAATTAATTTACATGATTTATTTTTCCCCCCAAGATGCACCATGAGATGGGTCAACTCTCAGCATCACTAGGCAATGGTTACCAACGACAACTGTCCATCTACAGTAACAAATGCTTCGAGCTATGTTTCCTTCTACAGCTTCAAGATCCACCACTGCACCTACAGACTGACATTAACAGAGAAATGGCTGCAGATGTAGACAAAGAGAACTATAAGTTTGTTAAACGAAAAGGCAGGAAAAGTAAGACCATTGCATGGCCTCCATTATACCTGTACAATGGTGGGCCTATGATTGTTAAAGGTGTAGTGTTCATGCCAACGACAGCTGTGTCAGTCTAGTGCTATGGTAGGCCTATGCTTGTTAAAGGTGTAGTTTTCATGCCAAGGATAGCTGTGTCAGTCTAGTGCTATGGTAGGCCTATGATTTTTAAAGGTGTAGTTTTCATGCCAACGACAGCTGTGTCAGTCTAGTGCTATGGTAGGCCTATGATTGCTAAATGTGTAGTGTACATGCTAAAGAAAGCTGTGTCAGTCTAGTGCTATGGTAGACCTATGATTGCTAAAGGTGTAGTTTCATGCCAACGACAGCTGTGTCAGTCTAGTGCTATGGTAGGCCTATGATTGCTAAAGGTGTAGTGTACATGCCAAAGACGGCTAAGTCAGTCTAGTACTATGGTAGGCCTATGATGGCTAAAGGTGTAGTGTACATGGCAGCAATAGCTTAAAATTGTCAGTCTAGTACAATGGTGGGCCTTATAATGACTGCATTAAGTGTAGTGTTCATGCCAATGACAGCTGTGTCAGTCTAGTACTATGTGACAATTAACCCTTTACTCTATGAATAATCATGTGAATTTGTGACATCATGAGTATTAATTAGACTATTTTTTATAATGACATATGAACACAAGACTTTTGGCTCTGTCAGAAGCTGTAGAAATAAATCTATATCATACCATAAGCAAACAGAGCAGAACCTGATCTGATGGCTCTTATAGGAGCCATCTGATCTGGGACTACTGTGTTTGCAAGAGCACAGAAAGGAGTATTTATTGAGTAAAGGGTTATGAACAACAGATTTGAGACACTCTCGAAGAAAAAAGGGTGTTATTCCGTTGCAAGCTGTGTAGACCCAGAAAAAACATCATGTCTTTGTTGAGATATCTGATCAAGATTTACATTCAATGGAAAGATAGAAAATATGAGCAGACTTCGACCAAATGCCACATCAGAGATGTGGTGACTGGTCTGGGTCTACACTGTTTGCAATGCATAAAGATCCTTTTCCAAAACTGTAGCTCATTTATATTGATGTGCCAAAATAAGCATTCTTCCAATGAAAGCTTCTTTACTCTTCAAACAATAAGTAGGTTTAGTCTGCAATTTGTTGAGTCTGTTTCAGTTCGCTATTTTTGTTTGCTGTCATTTCATTTCAAAGTTAATGTCAGAGAGAGAAACTGTTTGGATCCTGATAGATACCAAATCATGTGACATGTTATCTAGATCCAGATCAAAGGACAAATTCATCTATAGTTAGGAAAGACGTGATCTGTAGCTCGATCCTGCCATGTTTTGCCAATGAAGGCAGAGGCAGACAAGATGTGTGAATTAAATATTCACTGCACAGATACACCTTATTAGTATTTGCAAAGAGAATAGACCCAGATCAGATGGTTCCAACAGGAGCTGTCTGATCAGGGTCTACTCTGTTTGTTTATGATATAATATAGATCTGATTATACATTTCTGTCATGGTTAATAAATCTTTTGCTAATACATGTAGTGCTAAATTAAAATAAATTCAGATCAATAATATTCATGATGCCATTATTTCTTGCCTAAATTTTCATAGAGTTATGAGTTATTTTTATTTTTTAAGAATAGTGAGAGTGTGTTGGGTTTTACAGCATCCCACTATGGGTTATATGACGCCAAGAGAAAAGGAGAAAAGTTGTCGGACCAATATCTCATTTACATTGAGGTAAAACATGAGTTATGGATCCAGAAACTAAACAACTGCTCCATCAAAGCCTATGATTTGACCACTCTTTAGAATATTCTGTTGGAGAAATGACGTTCAGTATTCAAATCTGCACCGTTATCAGCTCTGAAGAGTAGTCCAGTAATAGTAAAAAGTCTCTAAGGTCCACTAAAAGGTACTTATATATAGGTCTTTAAGCCTTTCCTGAAATAAACTGACTTTTCACGCCTTTGCAAACAGAGAATACCCAGATCAGACGGCTCCAATAGGAGCCGTCTGATCAGGGTCTGCTCTGTTTGCTTATGAAAGTATGATAGATTTGACTCTACAGTTGCTAACAGTACCACAAATGCATGTGTACATGAACCATTATAAAACAGAGCTAATGAATATTCTGAACCCTTTCCCTGATCAGTATTCATGTAAGAAATATTGACAACATGAATATTTATTAGCTCAGTGTTTATAATATACTCTTTTCAAAGGCATTTTTTACTTTGACAAAAACTGTAGAATCAGATCTTTATCATGTCAATAGCAATCAGAGCAGATCCTGATTAGAGGGCTCCTATAGGAGCTGCCTGATCTGGGTCTACTCTGTTTGCAAATGCGTGGCATAAGTGTTTATATGAGGGAAAGGGTTAATACAAAAGTAATGCATTAATCTTTTCCCAAGTATATATTAATTTAACCTTTACTCCATGAACATACCTTTTAATGCCTTTGCTAACAGAGTAGACCTAGATCAGATGGCTTCTGTAGGAGCTGTCTGATCAGGGTTTGTTCTGTTTGCTTTTGAAATAATAGAAATCTCGTTCTACAGATTCTGTCATGATAAAAAAAATCCCTTATTCATTGTGCCATTATAAATATTCATTACATGTATATTAATATTCATGATGTTGGTATATCTTGCATGAATATGCATGGAGTACAGGGTTAAGAATTTTATTACCATATTAATATTTATGGACTAAATTTTTACAATTACACATTAACAATGAAAGTTTTGGCTGTGATGGATACTTCAGAATTTGATGTATATTATTCCATTAGCAATCAGAGCAGACCCTGATCAGACAGCTCCTACTCTGTTTGCAAAGATGCCAGAAGTGGTCTCTATGAGGGAAAAGGCTAAGAAACTTTCTGTATTGTTATAATTCTATATTTAAGTAACCACCCCTTTAACCCATTCCTTTAAGTAAACACCTTTTCACACATTTGCAAACAGAGTAGACCCAGACCAGATGGCTCCTATAGGAGCCATCTGATCAGGACCTGCTCTATTTGCTAATGGAATTAGATAGATCCATTTCTTTAGTTTCTAAATTGGCTACAATGTTCCACCTTCTATGTTTCATTAAAACTATTTTGTTCATGAATATTCAGTAGATATTGAAATCAGGAATAAACATAAAACATAAATCATTTGATCAGTTATTTCACTGCTTGAAATTTAAATGTTTTATTCATGGATCTTATGTATTTATGTCTGAACTATTAGAAACAGTATTTGATAACCAAAATTGTTTACCCTATATTTCTTTGCAAATAAACAGAATTTTGAAGACATATTTGCAAGATTCTGTTTTATCATTAACCCTTTGTATATATGTACAGGTATATCAATCACCAGTATGTTTTGAAAATCTACTGTTCAGACCCATGTCCACCTCAATTCTCTCAACTTTTGAGATGATTTGGATCTTGACAATTTATTTGATTTCTTGTGAAATATAAGGTGACTGTATATATCTCAAACATAACTTGAACTTAAGGCTAACTCGATGTAAAAGTTTGGACTTTCCAAAATATACAATACAGAATTGTATTTTTCACATCAAGGCCCATAACTCTTCGCTGTGTTTGGTTGAAAATACCCAGGTGAACAAGTTTACATAGCAGATAAATACATTCCTAAAGTTTCATCATTCTAGCACTAAGATTTCCAATGTTCACAACATTAAGGTCCATAACCCAGTCCATGTTCATTGGGGTTGGGTGAAAATCAGTAGGTAGAAAAAAGTATCAACATTTTTTTATTCTGTGGTTAACAAAGGCAGGTTTAATACCACTGGCAGTATTGTAAAAATTCATTATTACAACACATTGAAATGTAAACTAACTAGAAATGTGCCCATATAACATGAGTCCAATCACATAGACATGACCGTAAAGCTATAATATTGTCTATAACAAGAGCTATTAGCCTATTAATACCCTTTCCCTCATTTTGACGCCTCGGTAAGTCACTTTTTGAAACCATTGTGATAAATAGAGCATTTGCTCCTTAGGAGCAAATGCTCTATTTATCACAATGGTTTAAAAACTACACAAATCTAAGTTTCCCTTTCTCTAGTTAGTGTTCATTTTGGGTAGATTTATTCAAAGAGGTTGGATCTAAAATTAGCCCCCCTATGGGGTAATTGGTTAATATATTGTTACTGAGTTCACATTATAACCATATTTCATACTGAATATTCCACCATCCTATAAACACTTTACTAAGTTTATCCCCATTTCATGCTTTAGCAAACCACGTGAACCCAGATCAGACAGATTCTGTATGAGTTGTCACAACTGCCTATTATGAATATAAATTCAATTCTTGTAAAATTCAAATAAGGAAACGGACAGTCGTGGAATAGAGAATCAGATCTGTAACACAAAACCCTGCCAAGTAAACCCTGATCTAAAGTTTATATGGGAGCTGTCTGATCTGGGTCTGCTCTATTTGCAAAGGCCTAAAAAGAAAGGACTTTGAAGTACAGTGTTAATAAAATAAAGTGTAGAAAAGTCTACCAGATATACGTTGTTGAAAGAAAAAATAGCCTATTACACACCGATTCAACATGAGCAACATATCATGCATTTAAATTAAAAAGTAAACATACACATGTATGCCATTTGAATCTGACATAACATATGCCCATCCCAGGCACCACTCCAGGGTATGAATTTCTGCAAACAAAAGGCAAATTACTCCAATGTCACTAAGGCAATCTGGTTATCGAACTTGACCCAGATATTCTGCCCATAGACATTACTTCCAAGTTTGATGAAGATTGAACAAAAGCGTCTCAGGTTAGAGAGTGGACAACTTTACAGGACATGCATGCCCACTGTGGGTGAAAACATAATACAAAGTACACCCCATTGGAAGATAGGTGTATAAAAATCTGCACACAGAGTGTTGAAAGTCAATATGGTATAAAACTTGTGCATGAAACATCCTCTCACAAGTGCCAAAATTTCATCAGTTAACCCTTTGCTTGCTGAATTTTAAAATACATTTCTCCTTCTTTACCCATGCCCTGTTGTATAATTACATATATCTTCACTGTGTACAAGTATTTCGCTGTGCAATGACAGCTGTGGAGTGCACTGGTTGCACAATCAACTTGTAAATAGTGCAGACCCTGATGAGACAGCTCATACAGGAGCTGTCTCATCTGGGTCTACACTATTTACAGGTAGGTATATTGACGTGAACAGCAAGCGAAGGGTTAAGACATATCCATATAGACAAAGGTGTGTATTCAAATACATAAATCATTGTTTCTTCATCAAACCCTATGTTGTGCACACTCTCTAGAATGGTCTCTTTGAGATGATTCTGAAGAGTGATCAAAACATACAGTTTGGTGAAGATATTATTGAAAAAATATCCCTGCATTTGATCTATGCATGATTAAAGGAAAACTGTTTTAAGAATGCCCAATTAATAACATCACAGACCAACAAAATTATCTTTCTTCTCCTCACCTCCAATGAATATAGTAATTCTATAGTGACTGAATCAAAAACATATGGGAACATGAACCCTTTCCTCCATAGGCTATTTTTAGACCCAACCTCTTTGAATTAATCTACCGAAAAGGCGCATTTACTAGAGAAAAGAAAAAGTTTAGAATAATGACGTTTACAGAGGGGTAGAAAGGCGTATTTATGGAGGAAAGTGTTAAGAGCAATGTCATAGTCCCCTACTGACTGAACTCTTTGTGTCACAATTTAATGAAAAAGCCTTAAGTGCTGCACATTCATACAGAATTCTGTATATCATACTCAACATAGCACTTCTCACACATAATATTCAGTCAAAGATTACAAACATCAGTAATAAGTTTCATAATACTATCCCTTGATCATTTTAAAAAACAACAAAAAAACCAAACTTTTACCCAGTATTGTAAGTCAAAAAGGGGGATACATGTAGTTCTATTAAAATTCATAGAAGAGTTATGGCTGCTGCATGTCGTGTTATAAGGTCAAGATTTTTTTAGTGTGTGTGTGAAATGTTCATAATCTAGGTACTCATTCATAAAAAAATCAAGTTCAGGGACTGTAACTCTGACAAAAAATATTCAACCAGACCAAGATTTGAACATAAGCTGTAACTCATCTAGATTTAGCTTTCTGCCAAACATAGAGTTAATATCTCGATTCACTTCCAATTAAAGTCTGCACAACTGAAAATTTGAAGAAAACTTTTGAGTTCAAGGGCCATAACTCTAGCAAAAATTTATCCACTGGACTAAGATTCATATATAAGCTGTAACTCATCTAAAGTTGATATCTCAAACCATTTCCAAAAAAGTCAGGACAAATATATATCTGACGAAAAATGTCAAAGTCCAAGGGCCATAACCCTAGCAAAGATTATTCCACCAGACTGAGATTCGAACTTAAGCTGTAAATCATTTAAGATCTAGCTTTATACCAAATATAAAGTTGAAATCTCAAACCACTTCAAAAAAAAGTTCGGACAACTGACTGATTGTGGAATGACAGATGGAACCAAAAACTAGTCCCCTTCGGCTTTCACAGGTAGGGGACTAATAATACTGACAAGCATATGATTCTGTAATGTAGAGATTCACAAACACTGACATAAAAGTCCAGAGTTGAGATTCTTTTAATCCTTTACTTCATTGATACACATTTGCAAACAGTAGACCCAGATCGTATGGGTCTTGTAGGATGTCATCAGATCAGGGTCTGTTCTGTTTGCCTATAAATAATATAGATATAATCTACAGTTTCTGCCATGGTAAAATACTTTATTGGTACTAATGCCAGTATGAAAAGTTAGGTAATTGACCCTTTCCCTGTTCTATGTTTATTACAAATTTCAATACCAACTGAATATTCATGGACAAAATAGAATGAAATATGGAAGGGTGGAACATTGTAGCCGTTTTAGAAACTAAAGAAACATCTATCCAGTTCTATTAGCAAACAGAGCAGACAATGATCAGATGATTCCTATAGGAGCTGTCTGATCTGGGTATACTCTGTTTGTAAATGTGAAAACATGTTAATATGAAGGAAAGGGTCAAAGCAGGACATAAGTAATGCAGGAAGCTTTCAAAGGAGCTACCAGCCCTTTAAAACTCTTACATTTATTCAGCAGGTAATCATTTTACAGGTTTTATTTTATTAATCCGAGGTCCAGATAAGATGCGTAAATTAACCCTTAATCAAACTATAGATTTAAGCAAATTATCAATTAACCCTTTCCCTCATAGGCTATTTTTAGATCCATCCACTTTGAATAAATCTACCGAAAAGGAGAATTAACTAGAGAAAAGGAAAATTTTTAGAATTTTGTAGTTTGAGACCATTGTGATAAATAGAGCATTTGCTCCTGTAGGAGCAAATGCTCTATTAATCACAATGGTTTCCATAAAGTGACTTTTACAGAGGCACAGAAAGGCGTAGTTATGGAGGAAAAGGTTAAACTATTTTCAAGAACGACTTCTTTATTTCTGCACCAAACCCTATGTTGTAACTATTCTAAAGAGCTGTCACAGTATAGGGTTGGGTGGAGAAAGGAAGAATTTAGTAATTGTGTACACACTTTTATCTGTTGCTCTGATTAATTAAAAAACTTTTATTGGGTATTCTAAATTATGCGTTTCATCATGTCTTCTGTTCCTTGCTATTCATGTACGCCTGTACCGATCGCCACAGGGCGGTGATGTTGCCAGAACCAAATCCCCGTGCCCCAACTCTGTGAATTATCTCAAGAAAAAAGGTGTTCCTGTCAAAAAGCGGCTTGGTGAATTTTTGCATTAGGTACCTGAAATATAAATATTTCATTATTTATAACTGGCCTCTCGAAAATGACATCATGAATATTTATAAGCTGAATTCTATAATGGCATATGAACACACAATGTTTTGGTATTGGTAGAGTCAAACAGAGTAGACCCTGATCAGACAACTCCTACAAGCTATCTGTCTTCTGATCTGGATCTACTCTGTTTGCAGAGGTGTTAAAATGTGTTTATATGAAGGACAGGGTTAATTCAATTTTTATAAGGTAAAATATTCAAGGGAGTTCCTAGTTTAGACAAACACTGTAGGTTCAGACATATATAAGTTCATAAGCAAATACATACCTGTGGCTCTTACAAGAGCCATCTTATCTGAGTCTACCCTGTTTGCAAAGGCGTGAAATGGAATTTATATGAAGAAAAGGGTTAATATCCAAAAAGCATATGCAAAATTGTCCTCTTCAAAAAATATCCCTTTGCAAACAGAGTAGACCCAGATCAGACGGCTCCTATAGGAGCCGTCTGATCAGGGTCTGCTCTGTTTGCTTAGAGAATAATATATACCTGATTTTACAGTTTCTGCTCAGTAAAATATGTTGTGTCAATATGCCATAAAACTTAATTAATACCCATGACATCATTATTTCTATCATGAATATTCATGGAGTACAATGTAAACTCTTTCCCTCATATAAATGCCTCCTGATCTAGGTCTTCTTTGTTTGCAACTGCATGAAAAGACATTTATATGAGGGAAAGGGTTAAACAATTTTGATCCAGATTATACAATGATATATGAAGTGTGATGTTCTATGATTCCCTTTGATACTGTACGAATGGACTCTATAGTTCTTTTATAACCCGTAACCTATCTATTCCTACAGCTGGTTTTCATGGTTAACCCTTTCCCTATTCAATAGTCATGTAAGAAATAATGATATCATGAATATTTATAATTATTACCTGAAAGTTTTATAATGTAAAGTTTTCATGGAAATATTTTGCTTTGACACAAACTGTAGAATCAGATCTATATCATGTTAAAAGCAAACAGATCAGATCCTGATCAGACAGATCCTATAGGACTAGGGTCTGATATGGGTCTACTCTGTTTGCAAATGTGTGAAAAAGCATTTATATGAAGGAAGGGGTTAATCAGCAAACAGTACTATTCCTGTTAAAAAAAAAGTCATCAATACAAAGGCTCTGATCTGGGTTGATATTAGTTTACCTGTTTCACAGAGTAAAATGTTGAACAGAGGAAATGAACTTAAAAGTTGAAAGGGTTCCACTTAATAAAGAGTTAACTCCCTTGTGACTGACCTGATATCTCGAAACAACATCGAAGAATTCAAACTTTCAGTGTGCATTCATTTTTCAAGAGTATACAAACTAAAAACCCTCTAAAGCTGCCACCAAAGAGAGGTCTAATTCTTGGTCTTAAAGACAGGTGGTAGCTTAATGCAGGACAAACGTTATGCAGAAAGCTTCCATAGGAGCATTAAGCAACCACTTGCTTTTATAATAAGTTTACTACAAGGAGGTTCTTCTGTATATGAACTGCAATACAAACCAAAAAGCATTTCAAATATCTTGATTATTGAAGAGGTAAATGCTATTGAAGATTTTCAAGTACAAGGGAGGTAACTTACCATTTTGCTTCTGTATAACAATATTTCTATGTTACTTCCCTTTGACCAACAATTTGACAAGCAGAAGTTTTCTTCTAAAGCAGACAAGTTTACAAAGTGAGAGTAATTTTAAATTTTCTGTTATGCAAGTTCTCATTTATAATGAACTTTATTTTATATTATGGTGTTTGTCGTTTGTATACAATCAATCCAACAGACATAACCTCTGAAGAAGAATATAGCTCTAAAAATACCAAATGTTGCCATCAGAGTTAAAAGATGTCTCCTACTATTGTCTTTGAACACCTTTGCAAACCTCCTGTAGAAGCTTTCCAATCAGGGTCTGCTCTGTTTGCAAAGGTGTGAAAATGTATTTATATGAAGGAGGGATAATTAATATCTGTTATCAAGATGCTACAGATTGAATTGAGCATTCCTAATTTTCACTGAATAATGAGTGATTTGTATTGAGTAATCACTCAAATACACTGCTAATCTGTTTCTCTGCTGTATATTGAAATTCAAAATGATAACTTAGCTTTTGTTTTAACCTGTTCCCTCATACTGACGCCTCCGTAAAAGCCACTTTTTGGAAACCATTGTGATAAACTGAGCATTTGCTCCATAGGAGCAAATGTTCTTTTTATCACAATGGTTTCAAAACTTTACAATTCAATTTCTAAAAATATTCCTTTTTTCTAGTAAATGCTCATTTTCTGGAGATTTGAATAAAAACGGTTGCGTCTAAAAATAGCTTATGAGGGAATGGGTTAAACTAGAGTGTACATGTTCTCAACCCTCTACCTCATGAGTATACATGTATATGTAACAAATAATGAATGTATGAATATTAATTAGGTGCCTTTTTAAAATAAGCATGAGAACAAGATACTTTTTTTTACCCCTTTAGAAACTGTAGAATACCTATTTCATTCCATTAGTACACTGATCAGATGGTCAGCTCTGTCTACAAAGGCATTTAACCTGTTCCCTATTCTATATTTAGACCACATTCCAATACCTACTGAATATTCATGGGCAAAACAGTTACAACGAAATATTGAAGATGGAACATTGTTGCCAATTTAGAAAGTAAAGAACCATATCTTTCCAATTCCATCAGCAAACAGAGCAGACCCTGATCAGACGGCTCCTATAGGAGCCGTCTGATCTGGGTCTACTCTGTTTGCAAAAACGTGAAAACATGTTTATATGAGGGAAAGGGTTAAAGGCTTTTCCTTGAGTTAAAGGGTTAACTACCTGAGATTGGAGCCATTACAATCGCTATCTTCACTCATTTCCCCTGGGTCTGCCTCAGCATCAACAAGAATGCCATTCTCCTTCAATATGTCAACATTCTGACCTATGTCACAAATTTCTTCTAATTTTCCAACCTGTAAAAATAACAAGAAACTAATGAAACTTTTCAACCTTTCCTCTATGAATATTCATGTAAGAATTATTGACATCATGAATATATTGTTACAAGTGACATCGTAACAAGTGAAGTTTAAAAGTATGAAAATTATTCCACGGATTAACCTTTTCCTCCATAGGCCATTTTTAGATCCAACCTCTTTGAATAAATCTACCAAAAGGAACATTTACTAGAGTAAAGGAAAATTTTAGAATTATGTAAATTTGAAACCATTGTGATAAATAGAGCATTTGCTCCGATGGAGCAAATGCTCTATTTATTGCAATCGTTCTTAAAAGTGACTTTAACACAGGCGTAGAAAGGCGCATTTATGGAGGAAAGGGTTAAAAACCTTTCCCTGTTCATTACTCATGTAATCAAAAATGACATCATAAATATTTATGATCTGATGTAAAATTGCCAAGGAAAGTTTTGCTCTGACAAATTGTAGAATCAGATCTATATTATGCTATAAGCAAACAAAGCAGACATTGGTTTGATTAGACACCTCCTATATGTCACAGGGCACAAGCTGGAGCTCTCCATCAGGGAGAAGTTTAGTGGTAACGAGGGAGAAGTTTTGGTTCTGATTTTGTATCTCCCTATATGTTCTACATGTATATATCAAAACTTCTCCCTCCGCTCAAAACAGGGAGAAGTCAGCAGGTTTAAGAGGACATTTTCTCTCAAAACGCCCTGTTGCATGAGCCCCAATAGGAACCATCTGATCTGGGTCTACTCTGTTTGCAATTGCGTGAAAAGGTGCTGATATGAAGGAAAGGATTAAAATAATATGGAATCTCTAGTCTCTCTAACAATGAGACTTCACAGCATTTGTAATTGATATTCTCTCAATATGTTTACCTCGGTGTAGTATGTGTACGGAGGTTCAGCAAACTCCACTCCAGTCTGTTTGAGCTGGAACACTGTGTGCACTATATCCTGTGTGTGTAGGCCTATGTGTTGAATGCCCGGGCCGCCATGGTCATGTAAGAAGGTGTCCACCTGGTTAGGACCTGCAATAAGGTAAAAGCAGAACAACAGATAAAGGTGTGTACTCAAATACTGAAATCATCTTTTCTCCAGCAAACCCTATGTTGTGGCCATTCTTTTGAATCGCCTCGCGATTCTAAAGAGTGGTGACAACAAAGGTTTGGCGGAGAAAGAAAGGAGTTATTCTTGCAAATGTTTTATTTTATATAAATGCATCTTATCTGGAGCTCTGTAAATGTACAGTAAACCCCTCAAAAATGACAATTCAGCAGTCATGTACATAAATTGTCAACTTCTAAGAATTTTTATTAGATAGGTGACCCTTTACTCTATCAATATTCATATCAGATATAATGACATCATGAACATTATGAATATCAATTTAATTTACTCCACATATAAAACATACTTTTTAATGCACTTTGCAAACAGGGTACATGCAGATCCAGATCAGATAGCCCCTACAGGAGCTGTCTGATCGGCATCTGCTCTGTTTGCTTATGCAGTAATATACAAATGTAGATCTGATTCTATAGTTTCTGCCATGGCAAAAAATTCCGTGTTACCTTACTATGCCATTTTAAAATGAATCTTAAAAATATTATTCATGATTTCACATAAATATTCATCAAGTAATGGGTTAAAGATGTATTCTGCTCATCTTTCGCCAGTTTTCCTAGTAAAATTACTTCAGAATGGGAATATACAAATTATACTACAGTTGAACTTCCGTATCTCAAACTCGGATAACTCAAACTTTTAGTTAACTCATTCTAAAAGTTTAGTCCTTCCAAACAGAATTGCTTTAAATATATCACTAAGAAAATCTAGAAATGTATGTGACAGCTTAATGCAGGTCTAAAGTAATTCTGAAAGCTACTGCTGGAGCTTTCAGCATTACCTTTCAAGTTTGACTTGCTGTGAATTGATAATTTGTCAAGATTAGAAATCGGATAACTTGAACTTCGGGAAGTTTGGTTATCTCGAACTAATTTGTATAGTCCCTTGAAGTTCAAGATATTGAAGTTCAAGAACTTCAGCTGTATATTATTTAAACTTGAATATGGTAAGAAAAGCGTGTTGTATTGATAAAATGAGAAAATTGGATGGTACAGATACTAATAGGAATGCTTATGCCATTCACCAAAATATAAAGGGTTAACTTAAGCATACCAACCTTGATTTGGCAGTGCTTCTGCAATGACAAATTTAATGCTGTCTGGATGGGTACCACTTGATAAACCCGTTTCTGCACATTTCCAGTATTCAAACGCTTTCAGACGTACTCCTATATCTTCAGTGTCTATCACAAAACCAGAGTCTTCACTTTCATCTCTGCAAAGTAAAAATACAAAACAAATAATTGGTAAATGTTAGAATCAGCATCCAAATTCAGAACAGTTGCAACCCCCGGATAAAAAGCAGGGCTTTTTTCTCTATATAACAGATACCCGTGTTCAAAATCATGCAGTTTTCCCCTAAAAATTGGTGTAATTCAGGGTTTCTTCCCCCAATTGGCAAACTGTGCATGATTGTTTCCCCTAATCAGCCATTTTTACTATATATAAAAACGGGTAGCAAGTTTTCCCCTTCAAGTGATAAAAAGGCCCGAGTCATAAGATGTATTCTGCTCATATTTTCGAAAACTTTAGGAAACAAACTAGAACTAGAACTAAAGGTGATGAATACCCCTGCACAGCAGCCTTGATTGCAAATCCAGTTTGTGACACTCGTCACTAACTACCCATTTAATAGGAGTCAGGACCATATGACTAAAATACTGAAAGTTATTGCGTCTTGCACATTTACCATTTGTGGTTGTTATGTATATCAAATATAAATTCAATAACTTTAAAACTGGAGGAGGAGTTCACGACACTAACTAACCATGTTCAAATGCGGACAGGCCGATCACCTGCTGGACAGAGTGATTCCAGTGCTATACCCCGCTCAAACAAGTTTACGTGGGTATAATTTCAGAATCTATGTGACTTGAAACAAACAGTGCTAACAATAGTCTAGACTTGTACGACTCCAATGAATCAAATGTTGTTCAATATTTTTTGGCCAGCAAGCACAAAATTACCTATTAATCAAGAACCGTCTCATTCCAAAGCACTTTGAATACCATTCCAAAACATCATCTGATTGTCCGCATTCACAAGCAAATGTCACATGATCAAAATGTGTGATTAATTTGTCTTTATCACAGTCAGTGCCGTTAACACCAGTGTCTTTAAATTCCGGTAAAAATATTCCTTTATAACCATCATCTTGAATGATAGTGTGTACCACATTCCCTATACAACTTTTGACTACGGCAAGTTCGATTTTACCATTTTCATCTTTCAGCGTCTGCACTGGTTGAACTATTTCAACATTTGACCTTGTGAGTTTTTGAACACAAGCCTTCAAATCTTTCACTTTTAAAGCTACATTGAATACGGAATTAATAGAATAACTGTCATTAGACCCAGTTCCCCCAGAATTGGGTATTCTCCAACCAACGTGGTAAGTGTCATTCACAGGAGATTCGAATCCAGTTGGTTGCGTAAGGAGGACTGTGGCTGAACCGGATTTCAGAACCCATTGCTTCAACTTGGCAGTTACTCGCGTCGCAGCAAGCGAGAATTTGTATTGTTGTGTGAATCGTCTTTGGAACTCCTCCCCGTCCCTCACACCAAACTCAACGTGATGAACACAACAATCTTCCATTCTAACGACAGAAAAATGTGTTGAAATACAAACGTTACATTTCGTGGCCGGTAGGTGACACGGTGGTACCCTTTCCTGATTAACTTTTAAATAGGCCAATTTCAGAAAATCGGAAACCAGCATACATAGGAACAAAACAGAGGATTTCGAAAAGGGTGTGGTATAAACCACAAACTCGCCTCATAATTCGGCATGTTTTTGATGCAGTAAAACCTGTAAAGCTACAGTGAACATTAAAAGTAAGGTTTAAGACATTAATACTCAGATGGACCTCCATATTTAATCATCATATGGTAGCTAACTATAGCTATAAACGGCTTTTAATATAAGATAAGATAATATATAATGTTTTATTATTGTGACTTGAGCATTGTACATATATCTATTGCAATAAATTAAATAACAAATTCATAGGTAGCAGTCGGCCCTTTGGGATTATAAGTGAGCAAAACTTAATGATATAAAATAATTTTGTAGTTTCTATATACATGGGATAAACGAGAAGCGATGTAGTTAAATGTCACACACAAATTTGAACCAGTGCTAATTCAGACAAGGGGACTCCTAACGAGGCCCCGATCTGGATCAACGATGTTTGTCTTCTGTCAATATATCATATAAGGACACGGAGTAAATGTATTGCAAATGGAAATAATCAGTTAATTCCAAACCTAATATGGACAGTCTTAATAAGTTTAATCATGGCAGCTGTTATAAATAAATATTATTTGATTTGACTTGACTTGACTTGACTTGACTTGACTTGTTGGTACTTCATGGGAGTTAGTATTAAATTTTAAAGACTTTCACGGTTATGAATTGATGGCAAGCACAACTGAAGAAACCTATTTGGAACTGCCGTGGTAATGATTATCTCCCCATCGCTTGTTAATGGCATTGTATTATCAATTACTGTTTAGTATTTTAACCCTTTCGCTGCCAAACTCTGTCGTCTGCTAACTTTGTCGTCTGCTACAAATTTTTATTCTTTTGATTTTCTTCATTTTTGTTTCAAAAACATAGTAACAGTAACAAACTGTTTGCATAGGTAATCACAGATCCGGCATTGGCAGCGAAAGGGTTAACCCATTCCCTCCTAGACTATTTTTAGACTCAACCCCTTTGAATACCGGTACATCTACCGAAAATGAGCATTTACTAGAAAAAGGAATTTGTTTTAGAATAAATTGTGTAGTTTTGAAACCATTGTGATAAATAGAGAATTTGCTCCATATTTATCACAATGGTTTAAAATAATGACTTTTACAGAGGCGCCAGAAGTAATCAGTAGGAGGCGGTGGATTAAGTTGAATATGTTTGATTGCATTAATTGATTGTATTAATTTTGTATCAATATCATATGGATATCAATATATTAGTCTCTGCAGTTATAGTTCATACTCAACTTAATGTATTATTTCTGCATATACATATATGTCTTTAAGCTGGATTTCACTAACTTTACAGTTTTTAATTCTGTTATATCCAGAGCAATAGCGTACTTAAATTCTAAAATAGTCATTTCTCAACCAAAGTCAATGTTGTGACAATTCTTTAAAATGGTCTCTTCGAGACGATTCTAAATCTAAAGAGTGGTCACAACATACGGTATAGTGGAAAAAAGTTATTCTTGAAAATGTTTTAATTTACGCATCCTATCTGGGCCTCTGTATATCCTTTCAAATATAATGCATCTACTCAAATAGCATGACACCCTAATTGGAAAACGGCAAATAAACTATTTCCTGGTCATAAACGTCTCCAATACCTTTCACAATGTTTCATGAGAGCGTTTGACAGCGTCTCTCCAAGACTGACACAGAAGTTGCCAGAGTGCTGATTTTGTACAAAATAGCCAACCAGGACTGTACATATAGTAACCAACTCATTGAAACCCAGCCGCGACAATGAACATACATTGCCACTCCTATAAGAGCCCGCATTGTCGGACGCTTTACAGACAGCAATTGGACCAGCCTCCCCTCAGACAGCGCGTCATCTGGTTCATCCGAGACTTTCAAAACACAGCTGTGAAAACACTTCATCTAACGTCTAGTAATATTTCATATCACTGACATCAGTGATATTTCCACTCTAACTATGCACAATCCTGGTAGTAAACTCCATTCAGTTGAAGATGGTTTAGTGTCTTAATTGGAGGAAGAAGAAGACGTACGCGTACATGGACGTGCAGGTTGTGCATCTGCATATGCGTGGCGAGGCGTCAGTCTGATCGGAGACAATATATATTTCCGGTAGGTTTGTGTACCCTGCTTTTTTCTGTATATTTCTCTTTTTAAATATCTCTCTGTCTGTGTCTCTCTTTGTATGTCTCCCCCTTTCTCATTTTATAACAATTTTAAAATAATATTTTGAGTGTACGCTTGACTTGCCCGGTTTTGTGCCAGTGTGTCTGTTTACGGACTGAATTGCCTTACCGGAGCATCTAGTGTAGATAGATATACAGTTGAACTTCTATATCTCAAACTCGGATAACTCAAACTTCGAGATAACTCGAACAAAACGTAAAGTCCTTCCAAAACTTACCATACATAACTGCTCTAAATTGTATCGCTACAGCTATCTAGAAACACATGTGACAGCTTAATACAGGTCTAAAGTAATGCTGAAAGCTCCTATGGGAGCTTTCAGCATTACTTTAGGCCTGTATTAAGCTGTGGCCTTACGAAATGATTTAGATTATAAATTGGATGACTCGAACTTCTGTTATCTCGAACTAATTTGTACGATCCTTTGAAGTTCGAGTTATCGAAGTTCAACTGTACCAGTGGATCTGACGCGATATAAGTCGTATCTATTATCTGTATGCATATGCATGTACAGTAAAACCTCTCAAAAGCGCACATTGATTTCAGTATAAAATCGGTCTTTGAGACAGGTGGCAGCTTTCATGCAGAAAGCGAATAGAGGACTTTTCTGCATGACTTTCATCCTGCATTAAGCAGCAACATGTATTGAGCAACCACCTGCCTAAAAGTATCTATTTTTTTCTCTACTAGAATTACGGTTTAGAGGGTTTTTACTGTATCTATAAAGTGGAAGGTAATACAAGTTGGAAACACACAAAACAAAAATAGTCATATCGTAAAATATTTTTTTTATTGCAATAAAAGATTAACTGTCAAAATTTAACAAATGGTAACTACAGTATCTAATTACAGTTGAACTTCGATAACTCTGACTTCAACGGACCGTACAAATTAGTTCGAGATAACAGAAGTTCGAGTCATCCGATTTATAATCTAAATCATTTCATAAGGCCGCAGTTTAATGCAGGCCTAAAGTAATGCTGAAAGCTCCCGTGGGAGCTTTCAGCATTACTTTAGACCTGTATTAAGCTGTCACATGGGTTGCTAGATTTAGAGCAGTTTTGTATTGTAAGTTTTGGATGGACCTACCGTTTTGTTCGAGTTATCTCGAAGTTCGAGTTATCCGAGTTCGAGATATAGAAGTTCAACTGTAATCCGATTCGAATTCTTTCGAATCAAATCCGTGATATCCTTTGATAACAGTTTGGATCCAGATGAGAGGCAGAGTGACTCGGTGTCTTACCAGGATCGGAATTCTTAGGTACTCATTATGTTTTTGAAAGAAATTGAAAACAGTCTATCCTTTAATCCATTACTTCATAGGCTATTTTTAGATACAACCTCTTTGTATATAAATCTACTGAAAAGGAGCATTAACTAGAGAAAATGAACATTTTAGAATTTTGTAGTTTGAAACCATTGTGATAAATAGAGCATTTGCTCCTATAGGAGCAAATGCTCTATTTATCACAAAGGTTTCATAAAGTTACTTTTACAGAGTCGTCAAAACTCGTCAATATGAGGGAATGGGTTAACAGAATCGTCTCCATGATGCAGACGATACTATTTAAAGATAGAATTTATTTGATGGCGAATAAACTAAAATATAAACGTATAAAACTGAATTTACATATATAATTATACAAGAGTTTGGATATCTGGTTTGTAATAATGTATTGGAATAGAGATTCAGTTTTACAGCACCGCAACAAAATACATTAACTCTTTTCCTGTTGAATATTCATGTAAGAAATAATGACACCATGAATATTTATTAGCTGAATTTTAAAAATGGCAATGATACACAGGACGTTTTGTTGGAAACTGTAGATATTCTAAATGTAGAGTTTTTGAATTTTAGAAATAACATATACGTACAAAGGATTTTTTACTAGTAGAAATTGTAGAGTCAGATCTATTATAAATTTATAAACAAAAGGAGCAGGCCCTGATCAGACGGCTCCCATGGGAACTGTCTGATCTGGGTCTACTTACTTTTCTAAGGTATGTAAAGGCATTTGTATGAGAGAAATGGTTAATTAAATCACTACACGAAATGAGAAACATTGCTCAATAAGCATTTCAATTACAATCAGATATAAATGTTGGTTATCATATGAATTCAGGAACTCCTATATATGTTATATACATACGTTAACCCTTTAAGGGAACGAGTCATTCGTGTCCTTTGCAAACAGTGTAGACTCAGATGAGAAGACTCCTAGAGGAGCCTTCTCATCAGGGTCTGCACTGCTTTAAAAATTCCTGAATATGCACGGTAAGATTGGCCTGTTAGGATTTTGGAATAGTCCATTTGAAAATTCAGCTGGCCTCTTTAGATCATGTAAAAGTGTGACCAGTTGAAAATCTCCATCTATACTATGGCAGCCTAAAGTCCACACGAGACAGTGATTGGTGCCGTTACTTAGTAATGTGACGATTGAAATGAGATGTATTTCTTCCTTGTGCATGTGCACACGTTAATTTGCTTTCTTTGAGATACATGTACTTTAAACAACACGAAAGGTTTACTAAAATGCAGTCAGAATTGATTTAGAAAAAAGTGTATTAATCCTTTTCCTCATAGTGGCACCGTTTGAGGCTTTTGTATACATGTACAGAGTAGAATCAGATTAGATTATTTCTGTAGGAGCCGTCTGATCAGGGTCCGCACTGGCCCAACAGTTTCTGCACTGGCCCAACAGTTAAACTGCACTGGCCCAACAGTTTCTGCACTGGCCCAACAGTTTCTGCAATGGCCCAACAGTTTCTGCACTGACCCAACAGTTTCTGCACTGGCCCAACAGTTTCTGCACTGACCCAACAGTTTCTGCACTGGCCCAACAGTTAAACTGCACTGGCCCAACAGTTTCTGCAATGGCCCAACAGTTTCTGCACTGACCCAACAGTTTCTGCACTGGCCCAACAGTTTCTGCACTGGCCTAACAGTTTCTGCACTGGCCCAACAGTTTCTGCACTGGCCCAACAGTTTCTGCAATGGCCCACCATTATAAATCATAAATTTCAAACATTCATTATTTCTTACAGGAATATTCATGAAGCAAATTGTATTAACTATTAACAAGAGGACCATGATGACCCTGATATCGCTCACCAGACAAAAGAGGAGAAGATTTTCAGTTTTCACTATGTTTGTAAAGAAAACTGGTCGGCCCTGGGGCGGGACCTCATTTGAACTCAGGAGCATAATTCATATAACTTTTGTAGAGGACTTCAAGATGATGCTATGTACCAAACGTGAAAGCTGAGAACCTTCCAGTTTTAGGAGAAGATTTTCAAAGTTTTCACAGTATGTTTCTATATAAAACAAGGCAAAACTCCAAAACCTACTACATCTTGACTGACTGAGTCCCAATGAGTAATATGATACACTCCAGCAATGCACATGTATGCTAAAAATGGTTAAGCAACCAAACTGATTTGACCTCTCACTGATCAGCAAATGATTGAAACAGCAGGCTGCTATAAAAAAAAACTGGCCACCCATGGGTGGGGCCAGTTTTGACCACGCGGGCATAATTTCTATAACTTTTGTAGGAGATCTGAAGTTGATGCTATATGCCAAATATGAAAGCTGAGAACCTTTAAGTTTCAGAGGAGAAAATTTTCACTGTATGTTTCTATAGGAAACTGGTTAGCCCTGGGGATTGGCCAATTTTGATTCCGGGGACAAACTTTATATAAGTTTGTAGAGGACCTACAGATGATGCTTTGTGTCAAAGATAAAAGCTGAGAACCCTGTATATTCTGAGAAGAAGCTTTTTAAAGGTTCAAATTGCCGACGACTGACGACGAACGATGCACGACGCACGACGATGGACGATGGACATCAGGCGATCACAAAAGCTCACCCTGAGCACTTTGTGCTCTGGTGACCTAAAAAGAACTATTAAAGGAATTCTAAAGTGTAAATGTACATGTTTGCGTATACATATATCACTATAATTATAGTTAACTCAACCACTAGATTACATATTTAAGACTAGTGCATATATATATATATATGTGTGTGTACAGATACAGTAGAACCTGTTTTAAGCTGCCATTCATTTATTGAACAAAGATGTCTTAAAAAGCAGGTGGTTGCTTAATGCAGGGCAAAAGTAATGCAGGGAGCTTTCTGCATTAATGTTCTACAGTTATTCAATCACTGGTTTACAGTAACTTTACACACGTGTACGAGACTATTGTAGATGATGTACTATAATCTATAAAATGTCAATCATTCAAAGAAAGACGAGTACACTTCTTAACCATTTCCTTCTCACAAACGCTTTTCAAGCCTTTGCATAAAGAGTAGACCCAGAGTTGTCTGATCAGGGTCTGCTCTGTTTGCTTACGAACTTTTAATAAATCTGACTTTACAGTTTCTTCCAATACCAAAAACTCATGTGAGCATATACGTAAGCCAATACAGAAATTCAACTAATAAATATTCATGATGTCATTATTTCCTACATGAATAGTCACCGGGATAAGGATTAACCTTTTACCTTGTGAATATTCACGTAAATAATAAAGACTTCATCATTTTCTATTACATGTACACCATATGCACACGTTTATTTATTTATAGAAACTGTACGATCAGGTCTGCATAATTTCATAAGCAAACACAGCAGATACTGATCAGTCAGCTCTAATAAAAGCCGTCTGATCTTGGTCTACGTTGTAAGAGAAAAGGCATGAAAGAGAGGTTGTATGGAGGAAATGCTTAACCCATTCCCCCATATTGACACCTTTTGACGCCACTGTAAAATTACTTTTTGAAACCATTGTGAGAATAGAGCATTTGCTCCATAGAAGCAAATGCTACAATTATCACAATGGTATCAAACTTACGCAAATATAAAATGTTCCTTTTCCCAGTAAATGCTCCTTTTCAGAAGATTTATTCAAAGATACTGGGATCATAAAATTGCACGTGGGAGAATGGTCTAAAATAGCCTAAGATGTAATGTATGGAAAGATAGAGAACAAATCACTACATATTCTGATGTACAGATCATAACCAGTTGCTGTGACACTAACGTGGCGGCTGGAGGGGTCTACACTGTTTGCAATGAGTACCATTTTTAGCACAAAGAGCGAGTCCATCAATATATCCTAAATCTATAAAAAAAACAACAACCTCACATGCTTTAATCGAGTCTTCAACATTATAACGTTTACTAGAAAATCGCTATCTAGAAATCACTGTTATTAGAAAGCAACCACATGTAACCTTCATAAAACAGAGAAACAGATAAAGGTGTGAATCAGATACTAACATAATAATTTCCCAACCAAGCCCTGTGCTATAGTGACCACTCTTTAGAATTGTCTATTTGAGACGATTCTAAAGAGTGGTCGCAAAAACATAGAGCTTGGTGTGTAATGCAATCTGGCCAGAGAGCGACTCCATCCAAAATATCCTAAATCTACTTGCATAAACTCACATGCTTTAATCGAGTGCACATGCCTCAAACTTCAACATTATAAAGTTCCCAAAGTATTGACTTATATAGTCCACTTACTACGAAGGCTATTCTTTTCAACATTGAGGAGGCAATCACAGTTTAAAATCGTATGACAATATTTATTAAGATCATTTACTCCATAGAAACACCTTTGAAAACAGACTGACACTTTACCTGACAGTGACGCCAGTTGGCATCTTTGCAATGGAGCGGCGCCATCCAAAATAATACTCGAAAACCATAGGCATGAACCCATATACTTTAACATGCATTAAACGTTATTATTAACAAGCTCACTCGAATAAATCTGATCACTGATTGCTTGATATACAGTTGAACTTCGATAGCTCGAACTTCAAGGGACTATACAATTTAGTTCGAGATAACATAAGTTCGAGTTATCCGCTTTCTAATCTGAACAATTGCTCGAGTTCAGTTTAATACAGGTCTAAAGTAATGCTGAAAGCTCCTATAGGAGCTTTCAGCATTACTTTAGACCTGTATTAAGCTGTCACATCATGTGTTTCTAGATATCTGTAGCGAATACATTTAAGAGCAATTCTGTATTGTAAGTTTTGAAAGGACTGAACTTTTTGTTCGAGTTATCTCGAAGTTCGAGTTATCCGAGTTCGAGATATCGAAGTTCAACTGTATACATGATTCTACAGATTCTACTATGGCCGACATTTCCTTGTTCATATGCCATTATAAAACTCGTCTGATTGATATTCATGATGTCATTATTTCTTAAATGAAAGTCATGGAGTAAAGGATTAACCCATTACAGTATAAATACGCATTATTATGCCTTTGCAAACAAAGTAGACCCAGATCAGACGGCTCCTATAGGAGCCATCTAATCAGGGTCAGCTCTGTTTGCTTATTGAATAATATATATATGATTCTATTGTTTCTGCTTTGGAAAAAAAATGTGTTAATAAGCTATTGTAAAAATCAATCAATTATCAATTAATATTTATGACGTCACTATTTCTTGGATGGATGTCCATGGAGTAAAGGGTTACAGAGTAGATAATCGTATCACTTCTTGAAATAATAGATACTGGGTAAAAACAACTCAAATGTGAAAAAACGTTGTTTTATAAACGTAACATAAAATATCAAGTATAAATCTGTAATACACAAAAATATTCTAGCATGTCTAGAAAAAAAGAGCTTGGCAGCATAAAAGTAAATGTATGTAAAGTTATTGTAATATTCAAAACTTTAAAGTAATAGGCGAGCACCTTCAATAAATTTTATACAGTAAAACATATAAAAATGTAAAATAACTAAAGTTGAAAATCACAACACGGCAAGCCAAAATAAAAGCACCAAAACAACACTAAACTATATAACAGGATTCAAGCAACCAAGTATTTTGTGATAAAAGCATTAAAACAAAATCGCCTATGTGAATAAAATAAGCCAGGCAAGATTATTAGACTGAACACTCAATTATAGACAATGAACACAATATCTAAATAATTGTACAAAAACATAGTGGCAGCTAGAAAAGCAATAATAAACTGATGTGGTTATAATGTTTATATCTGGACATTGTCATATAGTGGCGAAACAGTCGGCCATTAACCCTTCGCTTGCTATTCACGTCAATATACCTACCTGTAAATAGTGAAGACCCAGATGAGACAGCTCCTGCAGGAGCTGTCTCATCAGGGTCTGCATTATTTACAAGTTTATTGTGCAACCAGTGCACTCCACAGCAGTGATTGCACAGCGAAATACTTGTACACAGTGAAGATACAACAGGGCATGGGTAAAGAAAGAAGAAATGTATTTTAAAATTCAGCAAGAGAAGGGTTAACCCTTTACTCTATAAACACACTTTTTAACGCTTTTGCAAACGGAGTAGACCCAGAGCAGCTGACTCCAGGTCTGTTATATTTGCTAATGGAATATCATAATATTATATCTGTTGTAATTTATATCACTGCAAATATTTCCTGTGTTCATAAACTATTATAAAAAAAACCCATATAATATTGACGATGCCATTATTTTCCATACGAATATTCATTGGGTGTACATTGGTTAATGTACCTCAACGCAGTTTATCACACATTTTCATGCATTTCGAAAGACCTTTACATGCAATAAATATCTATGGACTTATTTCAAGCAATTTGGGACATGTGATCACGATAACCCATTCCCTCATATTGACCACTTTTGACGTCTCTGTAAATGCGACCTTTTGAAATCATTGTGATAAATAAACCATTTGCTCCATAGCAGCAAATGCTCCATTTACCACAATGTTTTTAAAACTACTTAATTATAAAAATTTCCCTTTTTGCTAGTAAATGTTCCTTTTCGGTAGATTTGTTTAAAGAGGCTGGGTCTAATAATAGCCTTAAGAGGGAATGGGTTAAATGGGAGCCACTAGTAAGTCGTCACTTGATGTGACTGAATCAGCAGCAATCGATACATGTAGATCTGACACCCAAGACAGAACTACCACTAACAAAATCAGCAGGGCTACAGATAAAGGCGCGTACCCAAATACTAAAATCCTATACGTTGCGTACCCAAGTACTAAAATCCTATACTTTGACCACTCTTTAGAATCGTCTCGAAGAGACGATTCTGAAGAGTTGTCATAGTATAAGTTTGGTGGAGAAAATAACGGAGTTATTCTTAAAAATGTTTAAATTTACGCATCTTATCTGGAGCTCTGGAACTGTTTTCCCGATCTAAACCAGGATCACTTCGCTTTTGAAAAGTACAGATCTTTTGTCAACATCGTGGTAATGCACGGAATCTGCTTCATTCCGTGGTAATCTGCATTGCCTGGATTCGACGATCGGTAGGTTTGTGCGACTATTTTATTGACGATTGTCAACAATTTCAGCAATTCCATAGTCGCCCCGTGCTTTTCTAACATTTCACAAAGTACTTGTATGAACCAGGATCCGTTGGCACCATTTCTCCAGGAATAATATCCGGGCACTGTCGAATACGCAAACAGGAAGTCTGCGTCAACCGGAAGCTTGATAGTATCCGGGTATATTCGCCCAGCATCTGGTTGGTCGGACCGAATAGGCTGTGCATCAGTAACGTTTACATTCACGCCTGGGTCAGTTTGGTATCCACGACAAGCCTGGATGAAGAAAAGCTTGGGCTTCCCGGCTAAAGATGGACATTTGTGACCGCGAAATGGACTTGTAAGGTCTTTGATTTCAACGGGTTTATCTTTTGCGTAAACTATTCCCTCCTCCCCATGAGTGAGGATAACGCAGACGAAACAGTCATAATCGGAGTGATCCAAACTTGCCATTTCTTTACAAGCCGTCTTTAATACGCTCGCAGAAACATTGTTAAATGTACTTATTTCAAAACCTGGAAATTGAAAATTACAAATTGTCATCCATGCATGTTATAAGTTTTAGTCTGCTGTAGGCGTGATCTTTTATTTATGCAAAGTTTGAGTCTCAGGGGCAGGTGGTAGTTTTATGCAGGACGAAAGTTATGCAGAAAGTTCCAGCAGGAGCTTCCTGCATTACGTTCGTTCTGCATTTAGCAATCACCTGTTTTAAAGACATCATTGTTTATCCATCAATTGATCGAGTTAGAGGGGATTAATTTTATATGTGAATATTATTCAACTAGTATTCGGGATATCGGTGCCACATGGATGGCAACAACATGTAGATCTAACTGTGCTTGTTATACAAGATGTGAAATACTGTGACCTCAATAGTCGTTTTGACCTATAACTGTGATATTTGACCTAGAAGTTTGGCAAATCTCCATTTCAAATAAACGTTATGACCAAAATTAAAGATACACGAGTCAAACAAACACACATAGATAAACAATTAGCTCCCGATGTGGAAATACAATGTATAATGAACACAGAACTACATATTCTGACAAGTGACAAACATAGCTGACTGAGAACCAGCGCCGTATTGGAGACGCGGTGGCTGGCTTCTGTCTGCATTGTTTGCAATGGAATAAGAATATATATTAATGCAGAATTTGTTTACAATTTTAAAATAAAGGCATACATTTTCCAACCCACTTACCTAGTTTTTTAAGCTGACGCTTCAGATTCTTTTCATCCACATTTGTGCCTTCGCGATTCCCAAAGCCCTGTTGTCTAAGGCTGTATGAAAACTTTTCGTTATTAAAGATGAGGGCTCGACCCCTTTTCTTGTGGTTCATGTCGTAGCGGTCTGACGTTACGCTGACGGTGGGCGTGGCTTCAACCTGCTGGGATAGATTTTGGTTTTGATCTGGGCCGCTCTTTCAGGGATATATTGCATTGCAAACAGTGTAGATTAGTGATATGCCGATTACTTGCAGTACTCGGCGATTATGTCACGAAGGTTCCGACGTCATGATCAACGAAGGACCTCGTCTACGATTTATACATAATCTTATTAAGAACATACCATTTAGAAAACAGTAAAAGCCAGACAATGCAAAAAAATCTAATTAAGGTTTTACATATTGTTTGTCAAATTGTTTTAACTGAACATTTTATTTTGTAATCTAATATTTAAAAGTTCATGTTTTAGACAAAGAGACTGGTCTGGATATACATGCACATTGATTGCAAACCATACAGCCCATATTTGGCTTTACTAAACTGAAATAAGCCCGCCATATTAGAATTTAATCGTGAGTTTAAATCGATGATCGATCGCGAACATGTCCCGATGATCGAGTAATCTTTTTGCGTCCGATTCCCATCACTAGTGTAGATCCAGACTAGCTGCTACATATCCAACGCGGCTCTGCCCTGAATTTACACTAATTTGTTTTCTATCTACCATACCAGGCCAAACTTTATCAGATACACTGTCATATATACGTTTTGTGCCATCTAGGTCAACACTGTGTGCAATGCAAAAAAAAGACTCCTCTGAGTCTCCTCTGATAATGACAGCCAATAAGTAATCATGGCACATCCAAAACATTAAGTTGATTAATCAGACGTTGACATAAATAATGATGATGATAATGATGATGATGATGATGATGATGATGATGATAACGATGATGACGACGTCGATTGATGTAGATGATGATGATGACGACAACGATGAAGATGTTGTTCATAATGATCATGATTACGGTAATGTTAACGATGGGATGACAATGATGAGTTTGATGATGACGACGACTGTGATGGTAGATAAACAATACAAAAGAAAATAGAGAAATCGAAAGAAGATGCTCTATACAGATTCTGAGATCAGCTAATATTAGTAAACCTTAAGTTAGTAAGATGTCAGCTGCAACACTTACACCCTGGTTGTCGTCGTGTTCTGTCTTCGAGAAAAAACATAATTTAAAGTCTGTGTGTGATACACCAGCACCTTCCGGAGAACTCGCGCCGGACTCGGTATTTTCCGTGCCAGGGTGGTCATGTGACGTCGGGCCCTGGTCTAAGTGTAGGTTGTATATGTCTTCACCAAGCCCTGCTGCACTGTCATCAGTGAACGTTTTAGTGTCAGTTTCGTCACTCATTGTAGCAATGGAAAGGACCAGGAACTTAGAACAGCTGAAACAGACAAGGACATACTGATAAGGTATTCCACGCACATTTATTGATAGCAAGGCAACACTCTGTGAAAGAAAGTAGTTTATAGTCAAGTACTATTTTATGTCATCTGAAAAGCGAGAAGACAACTGGGGATATCTTTTGTGTTGCCTTTTGCTTTGTCCGTCTGTCCGTCCATTCCATCAAAGAGAGACCCGTTGGCACCTTCGCAAACAGAGTAGACCTCCTCTAGGAGTCGTCTGCCTATGTATAATGCATGGGTCTGATGTTAGTTTCTGCCATGGCCAAATTTGTTGTTCTCATATTGAGGGCTTGGTGCAAAACTATTCTAACTCCTTCACTTTGTGAAGGGGTTAGAATAGTTTTGCACCAAGCCCTCGATATATAACACTTCAGCTAATAAATATTCACAATGCCATTTATTTTTCCTTTACATAAATATTCACGAGGGAATACGTTAACGTTCGGTGGATGTAACGTTGACTACAAACAGTTTGTCGTTTTTGAAAGGGTCTATTTGTGGAAATGGTCTAGCTGCATATAGTATACATGTATCAGCTGTCGTGACGTATGGCAGGAAACTATAGAATATAATTACCGATTAACCCTTTACCTCATGAATATTAATGTAAGAAATAATGACATGAATATTTATTAGCTTTATTCAACCCTTTCCCTGTTCTTTGTTTATTTCAATTCTTAATACGTTCTGAATATTCATGGAAAATTTCATCTGTAAACAGAGAAGACACTGATCAGAGGGCTCCTATATATAGGAACCGTCTGATCTGGGTTTACTCTGTTTGCATGTGCATGAAAATGCGTTTATATGATGGAAATGGTTAAACATAATATTTTGGGGGCTTTGTCAGAAACTGTAGAATCAGAATTAACTTTCACTTTTCCCATAACATAGTCGGTCGTAGGGGTATCTTAGCTGACTTCATGACAATCTCTTTCCACTTTGTCCTGTCTTCCACTGGTCTCTGAGATGTTGCAAAACTCAAACCTGTCCACTTCTTAGTGTCATCTTCACATTTCTTCCTTTGTCTTCCTCGCCTTCTTATCCATTGACTGTTCTCTGAAGAATTGTTTTGAGGCCTGTTGTGCGGGAGACACGACCATGCCATCTCAAGTTCAGATTTATATAGAACCAAATCCATCAGAAAACAGTGCAGACCCTGGTTAAACGGCTCATACAGTCGTCTGATGTGGGTTTACTCTGTTTACAATTGTATGGAAAGGCGTTTATATCAGTTTAAAATGGTAGACTAGGCTAAAATCAAAGGTGTGTAAACTGCCTATTACGTGCACCTCTCTTAATGCTCTCACTGCGTTATTTCCATTGCGTTATTTCTGTTGCATTATTACAACCCAGATTATCAAGATGCTTGTACAGTTGAACCTGTCACTAGATCTACCTGCACAACACGTACGAGTTTACAAATAAAGCAGATAGATCTACCTAGTAGTTGGTATCTCAACTTACAAACTAAGGAAGTATGTCTACCTAGTTGATATCTCAATGTACATTCCAAGAAGATACGCCTACCTAACTGATGTCTCAACGTACAAACCAAGTAGTTATGTCTACCTAGTTGATATATCAACGTCCAAACCAAGTAGATATGTCTACCTAATTGTTATCACAACGTACAAACCAAGTGGATGCGTCTACCTAGTTGATATATCAACATATGTTAACAAAGTAGATATGTCCAGGTGTCTACCTACAGTGTAGTTGATATCTCAATGTACAAACCAAGTGGATACGTTTACATACTACCTAGTCAATATCTCAACATACAAACCAAGTAGATACGTCTATATGCAATAGTTCATATCGCAATGTACAAACCAAGTAGATATGTCTACATAGTTGATATCTCAACGTATAAACCAAGTAGTTACGTCTACATAGTTTATATCTCAACGTACAAACCAAGTATATACGTCTACCTAGTTTATATCTTAATGTGCAAACCAAGTACATGTATATACGTCTACCTAGTTTATATCTTAATGTGCAAACCAAGTAGATATGTCTACCTAGTTGATACCTCAACGTATAAACTAAGTAGATACGCAATGAAGAAAATATTCCAAAATAGGGAATTAATATATTACATAAATACTTAAACTGCTCTGATCTAATATTTCGACCACTAAGGGCCTTTGTCAAAGATTGTCATGTCAAAATACACGTCACATTTTTGTTACATGCATTCAGCCATAAAATTATTCTCTTTGATTTTATGGCTGAATGCATGTAACAAAAATGTGACGTGTATTTTGACATGACAATCTTTGACAAAGGCCCTTAGTGGTCGAAATATTAGATCAGAGCAGTTTAAGTATTTATGTAAGTAGATACGTTTACCTAGTTGATATCTCAACGTACAAACCAAGTAGTTACGTCTACATAGTTGATTTCTCAACGTACAAACCAAGTATATATACGTATATCTAGTTGATATCTTAATGTGAAAACCAAGTAGATACGTTTACCTAGTTGATATCTCAACGTACACAAACTAAGTAATTACGTCTTTATAGTTGATATCTCAATGTACAAACCAAGTCGATATGTCTACCTCTAGTTGATATCTAAACTTAGAAACGAAACAGATACATCTACCTAGTTGATATCTCAACGTACAAACCAAGTAGTTACGTCTACATAGTTGATATCTCAATGTACAAACCAAGTAGATAGGTTTATCTAGTTGATATCTCAACGTACTTGTAAACCAAGTAGTTACGTCTACAGACATGTAGTTGATATCTCAATGTACAATCCAAGTAGATAGGTTTATCTAGTTGACATCCCAACATATAAATCAATTTGACGAATCTACCAAGTTGATATCTCAACGTATACACCAAGTAGATACGTTTACCTAGTTGATATCTTAACGTACAAACCAAGTATACACGTCTACCTAGTTGATATCTCAATGTACAATCCAAGTAGTTACGTCTTCATAGTTGATATCTCAATGTACAAACCAAATAGATAGGTTTATCTAGTTGATATCTCAACATATAAATCAATTTGACGAATCTACCAAGTTGATATCTCAACGTATAAACCAAGTAGATAGGTCTATCTAGTTGACATCTCAACGTACAAAATCAGTAGGTCTATAGATGTATAGATCTACCATAGGCGTCCAAAACATCCTATAATGTACATGTGCCATATAAAAATCAGCAAATAGATCTAAATATTTGTCATGTCATTATTTTTTACATTAATAATTTAAAATTAAACAGCGAAATGGTACAGAGGAGCACAGGAACAGTGTAGATCTATAAGCAGTCGTATTTCAAAGAGAAAGTGGATGCATAATTTATACATATGTATCTATATACAGTAGGCCTATCTAGAGTGACAAGGAAAGGTTAACATAAATTGATTTTATTAGCTTTCGTTACGACGGAGAACGACATTTTCTTGATCTAGAAATATAGTACATCTGGCTTGAATATCGAGCTAATTAATACAAATATAAAATTAGTTAGATCTAACTACTTTCTTTAAAACATATAGGTTTAACAGCTATTACTGAACAAAATATAACACGTGTATTGAACTTATCTACTTACCAATGCCATCAAAATATGTTACAGGTAGATCTATTTGAAGGCCCTATCCCTCTAAAGATTTAAAATAACATCCCATATAGGTTTGATTTCTGTTTACACAGATCCGCATATAAATTTATATGCGCTCCAGTCGGTAATAAAACGTCATGCTTAACATAGCACAAACGAATGTGACACACACACAGTGTATATATAGGCCTTACTTGTTGCTAAATATGGAACGTGACGAATGCATACTTGTAAATGCATACAAATCGATCGTGCTTGAATCGGAACCTGTAGTTGTGTGTTCGGACTTTGAGAGGATGTATAGCTTAAGTGCAAAGGCGATTTTGAACAGTGTAATTTTTTGAAAGCGTTAAATAGATTCCTGTTAAGTAGATCTTGATTAAGATTTTTAGCTGTGACAGTCCAATAGTTTTTCTATGAATTTAGATTAGCCTATTGAACTGTATCTAGAACTAGATCTAGATCTGAATAAAATACGTGTAAACTTAGTTTCCCTCCTCTTACTAGATCTACTCTATTATTATATTCTACTGCTGCTGCTAGTGCTGCTGCTACTTCTAACACCACCACCACCACCACCACCACCACTACTAAAAGGCTACTAGATCTACTAGTAGATCTAGGTCTACTACGGTACTAGATACTACTAATACTAAATCATCAACTACCACTTCTACTATTTCTACTAGTACTACTGCTGCTGCTGCTCCTCCTCCTACTACTACTACGCCTACTAAGTACTACTACTACTACTACTACTACTACTACTAGTTACTACTACTACTACTACTACTACTACTACTACTACTACTACTATACTACTTCTACTAGACCACTACTACAACAACAACAACAACAACAACAACAACAACAACAACAACTACTACTACTACTACTACTACTACTACTACTACTACTACTACTACTACTACTCTACTACTACTACTACTACTACTACTACTACTACTACTACTACTACTACTACTACTACTACTACTACTACTGCTACTACTAGTACTAGTACTACTACTACTACTACTTCTATTACTACTTCTACTACTACTGCTACTACTACTACTACTACTACTACTACTACTACTACTACTACTACTACTACTACTACTGCTACTACTACTACTACTACTACTACTACTACTACTACTAGGCCTAATACTACTTCTACTACTACAATGCCTACTACTACTACTACTACTACTACTATTACTACTACTACTACTACTACTACTACTACTACTACTACTACTACTATTTAAATAATAATAGTACTAATACTACTACAACTACTACTAATTACTACTACTAAATACTGCCACTACTGCTGCTGCTACTACTACTACTACTACTACTACTACTACTACTACTAGGCCTACTACTACTTCTACTACTACAATGCCTACTACTACTACTACTTCTAGCCTACTACTACTACTACTAGCCTACTCCTACTTCTACTACTAGCCTACTACTACTACTAGCCTACTACTACTACTACTAGCCTACTACTGCTGCTACTACTACTACTACAAGACCTACTACTACTGCTACTACTACTACTACTTCTGTTACTACTACTAGCCTACTACTACTACTACTACTACTACTACTACTACTACTAGTCCTACTACTACTTCTACTACTACAATGCCTACTATTACTACTACTACTACTGCTACTACTAGGTCTACTACTACTACTGCTGTTGCTACTACTACTACTACTACTACTACTACTGCTACTACTACTACTACTACTACTACTACTACTACAACTACTACTGCTGCTACCACTACTACTAGCATACTACTAGGCCTACAACAACTACTACTACTACTAGGCCTACAACTACTACTACTATTACTACTACTACTACTACTACTACTACTACTACTTATGTTACTACTACTACTAGGCCTACTGCTACTACTAAACTACTACTATGCCTACTACTACTATTACTACTGCTGCTACTACTACTTCTACTACAACTAATATTACTACTACTACTACCGTCAGATCAGGGTCTGCTCTGTTTGCTAATGGAATTGGGTAGATATTTTTCTTTACTTTCTTAAAGCTACAATGTTCCTGGGACCTTTCATATATCATTATAACTATTAAGCCTATGAATATTCAGTAGGTATTGACATTTGGAATAAACGTAGAACAGGGAAAGGGCTAAACCAGTTGGGTATCACTGCTAATTGCTTTAACCCATATCTCGCTATCCGCGACTTCCCTTGCACTTGCAAGTTGCTTGTGAATGCAATTGAGACACCGGGTAACTTACGTACCTGAAACACGCACTATGCATGAAACATGCACTATGCACGAAAAATGCACTTGGCTTCAGGTGGACATTTATGCCAAATAATCTGTTTACCCCTTTCCTTCATATAAACGCATTTTCACACATGTGCAAACAGAGTAGACCAAGATTAGATGGTTTATGTAGGAGCCGTCTGATCAGGGTCTGCTCTGTTTGCTTATGGAATAATAAAGATCTGATTACAGTTTCTGCTACTTAAGGCCAAATATTCCAGTCTTCATGTTCCATCATTCAGCTAATGAATATTCATGATGTCTTTATGTTTTACATGAATATTGAACAGGGAAAGGGTAAAACAGGGAAAGGGTAAAAGTCAAATCCTTCAAGGGATTTTATTCATGTAAGTAATATGAATATTCATGACTATTCATGTAAGAAATAATGACATCATAAATATTCATTAGTTTAATCTTTATCATGGCACACGAACACAGGAAAATTTGACAATGACAGAAACTATAGATTCATATCTATATTTTTTTCATGAGCAAACAGAGCAGATCCTGATCAGGATATATGTACACATTAATAGTGTTTGGTATTTGGGTGAAACTGTATAGTCAAATCTATTATACTTTCATAAGCAAACAGAGCAGACCCTGATCAGACGGCTCCTGTAGGAGACGTCTGTTCTTGGTCCACTCTGTTTGCAAAGGCGTGAAAAGACATTTGTATTGAGGAAAGGGTTAAGCGATAAGAGGCAGACACAATCTGTGACGATTAGACGTACGGACAGACTGGCGGAGAGACGGTTGGTTGGTTGGTTGTGTTGATTAACCCCCGTTTCTACCAACTATGGGCTAAGTGGACACCCCAGAGAGAGGGGAGCTGATACAGATGATCTTCTCTTATTATCGACAGAACTTGTGGTGTGCGGTGGTCTAGTGGTAACGCGCTTGACTATCAGTCCGGAGGTCCAGGGTTCAAGTCTCGGTCCCTCCCGGAAATTTCAGAGACGCTTTTCCGTGTTTCCCACCCGCACTTCCTCTCCACCCAGGGGTTAAAATGGGTACCTATGAGGGTCACTCGCCGGTACTGCGGCTGCATGATTGCGCCATGTGTTAGCAGTGCTCAATATTGTAGGCCAATGACTCAATGACCAGGGGAGTAAATGTACAGTCGGCTGAGCGGTCATTTGGACTGAAAGTAAACTATAACTAGTACTTTTTTTAACTTCTCTAGTTCTATGCCCAGTGTAGAGAACTGATGCATCGGATTTGGGTCTATAAAGACTCATCCAGAGGACCTGGGTCCGGTCGAGACAGACGGATGGACAGACACCTCCGGCAAACACCAGTATGTTTAACCAGTACATTTAAACATTCATGAAAGAAATAGTGGTATCGTGAATATGCATTAGCCTGATATTTATAATACAAACTTTTCACGGGATTATTTTGCTTTGACAAAATTGCAGGGCCAAATCTATATCATGTCAAAAGCAAACAGAGCAGACCCTAATCAGACGGCTCCTATAGGAGCCGTCTGATCTGGGTCTACTCTGTTTGCAAATGCGTGAAAAGGCGTTTATGTGAGGGAAAGGGTTAGGGACTAAAACTCATTCAATCGGGATCCGGTCAAGACAGATAAGGGGTTTGCGTATAGTTCGTATAACAGCAATTTCTTATCTGAAGATATGTATGCACGAAAGGCTCTCGTAGAGATTCTCCTTTTAGGTTGTATAAAAACGACTTTTGTGTGTTTGTTAATGCATATCTAAGGTACCGAAATGGAACACACAGTTTTGAAAATTATATTTTTCATCGTTTCGATATTTCACGGAGGTATGTTATTACTCATTTTACGCCATTTAACTTCTTACATGATATAATTTTATATGCATTTTCATGCATTTGCAAATAGAATAGACCCAGATCAGACCCCACCTATGCTGTTTGTTTATGAAATAATATGGATCTGATTCTATTGTTTCTGCCATTATAAACAATTCCCTTGTCCATATTATCATTTGGACTACAGTTGAAATATAAGTAAAAACCTCCTATATAATGAGTCCTGCATTAACCCTTTCCTCCATAGATACGCCTTTCTACGCCTCTGTAAAAATCACCCGTTGAAACCATTGTGATAAATAGAGCATTTGCTCCTATAGGAGCAAATGCTCTATTTATCACAATAGTTTCAAACTACAAAATTCTAAAATGTTCCTTTTCTCTATATAATGCTTCTTTTCGGTATATTTATTCAAAGTGGTTGGATCTTAAAATAGCCTATAAGGGAATGGGTTAACCCTTTACTACATAGATACGCCTTTCTACGCATTTGCAAACAAAGTATAGACCCATATCAGACGGCTCCTGTACTTGTGTAGGAGCCGTCTGATCAGGGTTTTCTCTGTTAAGTTATAAAACAATATAGATATGATCCTACAGTTTCTACTATGGCAAAACATTCATTCCTGTGTTCATGTGCCACGATAAAAAACCCATTCTAGTTATTATTCGTTATGTCATTATTTTTTACAATAGAATTTATTGAGTAAAGTATTAACCCTGTCGCTGCCAATGCCGGATCTGTGATTATCTTTGCAAACAATTTGGATCCAGATGAAACGCCGAGTGACTCGGCGTCTCATCAGGATCCAAACTGCTTGTTACTGTTACTATGTTTTTTTTAAACAAAAATGAAGAAAATCAAAAAAATGAAAATTTGTAGCAGACGACAAAGTTAGCAGACGACAGAGTCTGGCAGTGAAAGGATTATGCTACTACCTGCCTCCACAACACAGACTTAGACAGCTGCTTGGTACATGTAGTCGTATTAGAGTTATTGTATACATAAAATATATAATACACTGAATTGATCATGTTTTATTATTGATTTAGTATTATTTGTAAATCATTGCTAATCTGAAAGACATGCCAGTCAAGAAGGGACACTCGGGCATTTGTAGACAACAGTTTAGACCCAGATCAGACGCCATTTTGATATTTGCACATACCCCAGCCCCGTTTCCCCACTTACTAGACTATTTTTAGACCTAACCTGATGGAATAAATCTACCGAAAAGGAGAGTCTACTAAAGAAAAGGAATTTTTTAGAATTGTATAGTTTTGAAACCATTGTGACAAATAGATTCTTTGAAACCATTGTGATAAATAGATTTATCACAATGGTTTCAAAGAATGACTTTTACAGATGCGTTAACCCATTTCTTCCTATTAACGCATAGGAGGAAATGGGTTAACTAAGAATGTCTAACCCCAGATTAATAACTTCTTATTTCAGCTTATTGTGACTGTCCAGATGGGTTCACTTCTCACCAACAGTCCTGTTACAAGGAGTTCCCCATCAGGGCCTCTTGGGATGAAGCCCAGGTAGAAATGAGTTCCGTCTGTATTAGGACCGTATATCTGTTAAAGTTTGTTTATCCTTTGTGTATGTCCGTGCGTCCGTGTTATATCATTGTGAGTCTGAGGACCTCTGCTAGTATGGATGTGTGCGCGTATATAAATGATAGACATGTTGTTGCACGGTGTATACGTTTGAAACTTGAAACTTAATCACTTGGTTAAACGCCTATTTTTGTAAATAATGCATTCAATGGCGTTGTACATTGACATAAATAAAAGCAGAGACAAATAAAAATCGAGAGAGGATATACAATACACGAATATACATTTAAGAAAGCATAAAAACTAATATCCAAAAAACGATGGTTGAAAAACTGTTATAATATACTAAAACCCAGACTTTATATAAAGTACTTTATACAACTAAAACACGCGGACAGTTTCTACGAAATAGTAAAAAGTGAGTAAAAGTGCCTGAAATAATGCGTTTGCATACTGATCAAACAAATACATGTTTATGTTGTATCGCCAAGTCTAGCCGGCCTATATTCCAGCTAAATAACATCGTGCATAAATGAGAACAGCATGAGCGTGCATGACGCATGTATACGTACGTGTGTGCGTGCGCCGTGTGCGTATGTGCTTTGGGGAAAGGAGTGCTACGGAAGTAATGTATGTGAATCTGCCCATACACTCCTGAAGGAACCGTCTGATCAAAGTCAGATCTGTTTGCTTATGCAACAATGTATATCTGATTCTACTGTTTCTGTCATTGCTAGAACTAATCAAATCATTATTCATAATGTCATGGTTTGTTATATGAATATTCATGGAGTAAAGATTTAAACGCTGTTCAAAGTGCACTAACCCATCAATGATTAACGATAGAGTAAAGTTAGTATAAACGGTTAAATATGCATAAAGATTCTGAATGACAACATTGTAGGGCCTGGTCATTGGCGTCCTCTGATCTAGGTTAACACTGTTTGCATATACAGTAACAGTAAACTCGTTCCACGCAGTCAATGATTAAGTCTAGACGTATTTGTTTTTCTTCTTTCTTCAGACCTACTGCAAAGCATATGGCGCCCATCTAGTTACGATTGAAAGCGGCATAGAGGAGACATTTATACAAGGCATCATACACGGACATGCAACAGGTTATTACGCAGCGTTAACTCTTCTGGTGCCAAATTCAAAAGTGTCGTCTGCAATAATATTTTCATATTAAATATAATTCTCAACTAAAGAATAAAAATATATTAGTAAAACATTTGTTTTTAAAAACCTGTATGCTTGGGCTAAAATAATACAAAAAACAGTGAAGTCCCAGGTAAGATGCCGCCTTGAAAAGGCGGCATCTGACCTGGGACTGCACTGTTTTTCAATTTGGTGCCAACAGGCGATGTTGTCGCCGAAAGAGTTAATGTTATGTTTTTTAAAAACTTTTTTTTATCTCTTCGTGGAGATATTTAAAATAACATTTGGAAACTTGGATATGGACGCCAATGCTTAGCCCATACCTTGTCCAAAAACTAATGTCTGCTGAAACACTGTCATCAATCAAGATGTACTTACTTGCGATTCGTTCTAATGTTTGAGAAACTGCTGACCGACTGTTAAACAGCTTGGATCCTGAGTTAGTCGGCGTCTAATCAGGATCAAAACTGTTTGACACCCTGATTGCATTTTAGTAGACTCAATGATTAAAGCTTGGATTTTGAAAATGTAGTAGGTGAACACTTGAACACTTCTATAAAAATACTTGGCTCAGCAGGCTAAAGCATTCAGTTTCTTCCTTTTTAACCCTTCGGCGCCAACTTTATAATTGTCGTCTGCAATCCAATTTTGTCAAATCATTTGGTAAAAAAGGAAATAAGATAAATAAATGCAAATTTCAAAGGAATACAGTACAAATATAGAAATAGAGTTTGAGACAAATGGTGAAGTCCCTGATCAGACGCCGCCTTGGAAAGGCGGCGTCTGATCTGGGACTGTACTATTTGTCGTGGTGCATTTTTGCGACACTGGCGGTGGAAAGGTTAAATGTCTTTTTTTCACAGACATTGTCAAGACTCGAAATGCGTGATGCACAACAGTATGAATGAAACCAGGTTGTGTATATCAATCAAGTTTAACGTTTGTGAAAATAATTGTTTGACTAAAATCTCGCCGGAAGCTTATGAAATTTATTGGTTCAGAATTATTTATTATTTTAACCCTTGCGTGTCCAAATAAATTTTGCCTGCCTCGTTTGTTTCTGTGTAACCTATTCCTTCATAGGCTATTTTTTAGATCCAATCACTATATATCTACCGAAAAGGAGCATTGACTAGAGAAAAGGAAATTTGCAGAATTTTGTACTTTGAAACCATTGTGATAAATTGAGCATTTGCTCCTATAGGAGCAAATGCTCTATTTATCACAATGGTTTCAACAGGTGACGTTTACAGAGGCGTAGAAATGCATATTTATGGAAGAACGGGTTAAGTTACAGTTCCAAACGTTGAGTGCCAAACAATTGGAAACCTGGTAAGACGGCGGGTGACCCGGTGTCTCGTCTAGACTGTTTGCAAAATGCAAGTCTGGTCGCGATTTGAACGATCTTAGTAAAATGTCATTTTTATGCCGCCATGGTTACAGGTTTCTTCAGCTCGGGTATATTTTGGTTGGATGGTACAGACAAATCCAACGAAGGTGCATGGACATGGAACAGCACCGGGGACCAGCTGTCATATCAAAACTGGAAACCAGGCGAACCAAACAACGCCGGTAATCAGAATTACAGTAAAATCCCGCTAATGCGACCACCTTAAAGAGATATAATTCTAGGTGCTAGATGCAGGTGGTAGCTTAATGCATGACAAAAATAATACAGAAACTTTCTGCATTACTTTTGTTCTGCATTAAGCAACCACATGATTATAAAGACATCCATGTTTATTCATTAAGTGGTCGTATTAGAGGGGTTCTACTGTACAACAAAATCTCTCTCAAGGGACCACATACAAGAAATCTGACTGTAAGAATTTAACCCATTCCTTATAAGTACGCCTTTGCAAACAGAGTAGAGCAAGATCAGGCGGCCCCTGTAGGAAGCGTCAGATCAGTGTCTGCTCTGTTTGCTTATGTTATAATATAAATATGATTCTACAGTTTCTGCCATGGCTAAACACATTCCTACATGTGTCATTGTGCTATTATAACGATTAATCTAGTTAATATCAGTGATGTAGTTATTTCTTACATAAATATTCACTATGGAAAGTAGACTATACCTTGATTAAGGGATAACGTTTTTTTCTCCTGTATGTGGCCACCACCTGGTTTAAAATAAATTTTGACTGGGTCGAATTAACGAAACGTTACTGTACATTTTGTGAATTAACCCTTTCCCTCATATAAACGTGTTTTCACGCATTTGCTTACAGAGAAGACTCAGAGTCTGCCCTGTTTGCTAATTGAATTTGACAGATCTGTGTCTTTATTTTCTAAAATGGCTACAATGTTCCACCTGGCACATTTCATTATCACTATTTTGTCCATGAATATTCATTAGGAACAGAAATTTTGAATAAACATAGAACAGGGAAAGGGTAAATGGTAGACGACACGTCGTGTCCCTTCACATTGTGTCCCTCAAATTCGTTAGCAAAAAGAGCAGACCCTGATCAGACGGCTCCAATAGGATAATGACACACATTCTCCTAGTGGTACATTGTCGTTTGAGCTGATAAAACACAGTTAAACCTCGCTAGTATGAACACCAAAATAAGTGTAAGTATACATTGTACATATATTGACCTTAAGGACATCGTGACATTCACGCAAAAAGCTCCCTATGGAGCTTTCTGCACGACTGTCATCCCGCATTATAGATTTCCCTCGTGAATATTCCTGCGAGAAATAATGGCTGTTAGATTATTACTTAGCTGAATCATATTATGGCATCATGAACATAGGAATTTTGGATGATGGAAGAAGCTCTAGAATCGGATCTATATTATTTCATGAACAAATACAGCAGACCTTGGTCAGACATCTCCTGGGTCAACTCTTGTGTTTGCAATGGGATGAAAAGGTGGCTATGTGTGGTGAAAGACGAATCAAGCATCTGTCTAAACTGTTCTCAAGTTTGCTTTATTTAACCCTTACCTCCATAAATACGCCTTTCTACGCCTCTGTAATAGTCACTTCTTGAAACCATTGTGATAAATAGAGCATTTGCTCCATAGGAGCAAATACTCTATTTATCACAATGTTTTCAATACTACACAATTCTAAAATTTTCCTTTTCTCAAGTTAATGGTCCTTTTCGGTAGATTTATTCAAAGGGGTTGGATCTAAAAATAGCCCATGAGGTACATGTAATGTGTTAACGTTCTGATTAGCGAGGATTTACTATGTGTGTTGTGTCTAGAGTTTCCCTGTAAAGTTCATTTAGATCTTTTGTGAATATTTTTGGACTGGTGTTATCTCAGTAAACTACAAAGCTACAGGACAGACGTACAAACGAAAAGTGTGACAGCTGTATGGTCTTCGACGAAAAATACCCGACATATTGTACATACAGTAAAACCCATCTAAATAAGACCATTTAACCCTTTCCCTTTATGTAAGCGCATTTTGACGCATCTGCAAACAGAGTAGATCCAGATCAGACGACTCCTATAGGAGCCGCCTGATCAGGGTCTGCTCTGTTTGCTTATGGTGTAATATAGATCTGATTCTACAGCTTCTGCCTGAGCCAAAGTGCACTGTGTCCATATGCCATTATAAAATAATCTTATTAATATTCATGACGTCATTATTTCTTACATGAATATTCATCAGGGAAAGGGTTATTGAGTAGATATTGATGAGTAACTCGGTATCTAATCAGAATCCATCATCTTCGTTTAAACGTCTGTTCACACATTCGCAACAGAGTATACCTAGATCAGTCGGCTCCGTCTGATCAGGGTCTGCTCTGTTTGCTAATGGAATTTGATAGACCTGTTTCTAAAATGGCTACATTTTTCAACCTTCCATATTTCATTATAACCATTTTGTCCATGAATATTCAGAAGGTATTGACATTTGGAACAAACATAGAACAGGGAATGTATTAACCATTTCCCTCATATTGACGACTTTTGACGACTCTGTAGAAGTCACTATGTGAAACCATTGTGATAAATAGAGCATTTGCTCCTCTAGGAGCAAATGCTCTATTTATCACAATGGTTTCAAACTACAAAGTTCTAAAAGTTTCCTTTTCTCTAGTTAATGCTCTACCTTTTCGGTAGATCTATTCAAAGTGGTTGGATCTAAAAATAGCCTATGAAGGAATGGGTTAACACTACTTCAATGGTTTCTGAAAAAACCTGTATCATAACACTTGTTCAATAATTTCTCAAAAGCTTGATTGATTCAGAATTAAACAAAACTGTACGAGAATCCAAATTGAGTGGATATTTATTTTACATCTAGAGTAAAACCTCTATAACGGTCACTAAATTACATCAAGTATTTTGTGTTAAAGGCAGGTGGCTGCTTAAAGCAAGGTGAAAGTAAAACAGAACGCTCCTATAGGAGCGTCCTGTTTTACTTTCGCCTTGCTGTCAGCAACCACCTGTCCTAAATACCAACTAATTAACACAATTTAGTGGCCGTTATGGAGAGGTTTTACTGTATTTAAGAGTTGAGAGCATTACTTTGTAGGCAAGAACGGGGAGAATTGCATGACGACGTCATTCAGTGATAATTTCTTCTGGAACGACATGCCCTGTGCCAACAGATACAACTTCGTATGCCAGAAATCGGAAGTCTAATACCAATTAACTCCCCTGTTTCATCTACCGTAGTATTGTCGGAAAATACGGACTACTAGTTTTGTGTGGTCTATCAAGAAATGTTACAAATCTACCTGTAGATTATAGATATAAAACACGAGTATGATAATTATAATGATTTACGAGGATACGATCGTGATAATGATGAGAATGATGGTAATGGCGACGGGCATGATTTTGAGGAAGTCAACATCGGCTACATCATTAATGATAAAGATATGATGACGATGGGGATATGGTGATGAATATATAATGATAGTGATGCTGCTGCTGATGCTGCTGCTGATGATGATGATAATGTGGTGCTGGTGATGATGATGATGATGATGATGATGATGAGCCATGATCAACATTTTTCTTTACTAACAGTTAACCCTTTCCCTGTTCAACATTAAATTTTATGTATGAAATAATGACATCATGAATATTTATTAGCTGATTTTTTATTAGGGGATATGTATACAGGATATTTTGGCATTAGTAGAAACTTTTGTCTGTTTTTCTTTATATATTTCATAATCAAACAGAGCAGACCTTGATAAGACGGCTCCTATAGGAGTCATCTGATCTAGGTCTACTCTGTTTGCAAATGCGCGAAAAGCTGTTTGCGTGGAAAAGGTTGATTGCTTAAATGCACCTATTAAACATAATATTTCTATACGTGTATTTTCAGACCGAACAGCCAAGAAATTATCGGTTAAAATGCTCTGAGGAAAAACACGCGGTGAGATGGTTTATTACATTCAAAGACATTAATGGGACTTTTTGAATGTATTCATTAAAGGACGATTTCAATATTACTTGAAGCGAACTTATCCATATTTCAACCGATTACATGATTTCAAAGTTTAATGAACAGTAGAGTCTCATTAATTTTTCCGATTCACATTTCATCGTCTGCAACAATTGTCGTCTACTTTGTCCGCCAAGTTTCTAACCTTTTTTCTTTTTATTAAAATCAAAATCACAACAACAAACAGTTTGGATTCTGATTAGGCGCCGATTGTAAATGTAATGATAGATTCGCCATTGACAGCGAAATAATTAAATGTTTAACATAAATACGCCTTTCTACGCCTTTGTAAACAGAGTAGACCCAGATCAGACGGCTCCTGTAGGAGCCGTCTGATCAGGGTCTGCTCTGGTTGCTTATGGGATAATATAGACATGTCACAAATTTCCCGGTGATCATATGCCATTATAAAAAAAATGCAATTAATAATCATGACTTGATTAGTTCTTGCATGAATAGTCCTGGAGTAAATTGTTAATGAAATATGAACTTCCGCTAAAACTGGCGTCTTGTTGCAATTTTAATCATATTCCATTATTAAGATTTTAGGAATTACTAACCGTCCCACCGTTTCGATCCTGATCAAACATGGTCTGAATCATTCCAAAAAAAGTAACTGGCATTCAAGAAAAATGAAAGAAAACGCACATCAGTCGGAACGTGTGATCATAATATTGTGATACAAATCAATAGGCACTCCACTCAGCAAATTCAAAATGGCGCCTTTCAAAAACTTTTCACCACTCTCCCTAACTCTTATTGGCCACACATGCGCACTTTGTTCCCTGTATCTCCATATATGGATTGTCCAGTGGGGACCATCGTTCATGAGTTGGGAAAAAAGATTAGCAGAATAAAGGTAAAATTCAAAATACGAAGAGCCCTTAACTCTGTACTCCATGAATATTCATGTCAGAAATAAAGACATCATGAGTAATAAATACATTTATTTTTATAACAACAGATTGCCACAGGAATGTTTGGATATGGATGGAACTGTAGATTTATATTCATATCATATCATAAGCAAACAGAGCAGACCCTGATCAGACGGCTCCTATAGGAGCCGTCTGATCTGGGTCTACACTGTTTGCGACGGCGTGGAAATACGTATTTATGGAGTAAAGGGTTAATTCTTTCACCGCCTTAGGTGAGAAAAGTAATACACAATTTAACCTATTTCTTCATATTGACGTCTTTTGGTGCCTCTCTAAAGTCACCTTTTGAAATCCTTATGATATATTGTGAATTGTTCCATAGGAGCAAATGCTCGATTTATCACGATGGTTCCATAACTACACAATTCTAAAGTTTCCCTTTTCGCTAGTAAATGCTCCTTTTCGGTAGATTTATTAAAAGAAGTTGGATCTAAAAATAGCCTATGAGGGAATGGGTAAATGATGAGACGCTGAGTAACTTAACGTCTGTTTAGCGTCAAACTGTTTGCCACACTGGCTGTACTTAAAAATAATGAAGAAACCTCCACTTTGAAACCTGGGGAAGACAAACATTTTACCAATGTAAATCTATTTGGCAGCGAAAGAGTTGGTATTTCAAAGATTCGAAATTCGAAGTAAAAGCAGCAATGTGAAAAGAGAAAAGTGCAGACTCGGTTTTATTGAGTTTGTTCATGAGCAGTTATTAAAAGTGCAACACTACTCACGCACCTAACACCGGCTTAAGTAGTATTCATTTTTCAAAACTAATAACATCGAAACTAATGGTCCCGAAGGACCAGAAAATATAGCAACAATGAGAATTAAGTACGGGACGACTTTTGACGGCCGACACACAAGCATTTAACACATGCTGTTGTCAAGGAATAAGTTCACAAAGTGAGACATCCTTCGACAGCAAAAGCAGCAATGCGAAAACGGGAAAATTACAAGGTCGGTTTTATTGACGTGTGTTGTCAAGCACTATATCCCCAACAGGCGCTTTGATATAAAGTTTTGACAATTGACATCGAAAATTGACGTTGATATTGACAATGACATGGCGCCACTAAAAGTTGTAGCTTCACAAGATGAGTATATAACTATACAATAAAACCCCGCTAATAAATGCGACCACCTAAAAGAGGTATAATTCTGGGTGCTAGATGCAGATGGTAGCTTAATGCAGGACAAAAGTAATGCAGAAAGCTCCTAGAGGAGCTTTCTGCATTACTTTTGTCATGCATTAAGCAACCACTTGCTTATAAAAACACTCATGTTTATTCATTAAGTGGTCGCATTAGTGGGGTTCTACTGTATATGCCAATTATAACGTATCTATAGTTAACAGTTCAAAAGTTCAGACTAACGGGCAGACAGGCAGACAGATAGTAAAGAAACAATATACCAACAATTTAGGTCTTGGAGCATAAAAGATTCCCTGTTACACGACTCTAAAGAAACTGTTGCCAAGAAATATATGGTCTGCTCTAATTCTTAACCCTTTCACCGCCACAGTCGCATAAATGCACCACGGCAAATAGTGCAGTCCCAGATCAGACGTCGCCTTTTCAAGGCGGCGTCTGATCAGGGACTTCACTATTTGTCTCAAACTCTATTTATATATATGTGCTCTATTCGTTTGAATTTTGCATCTATTTATCTTATTTTCTTATTTTACTGAATAATTTAACAAATTGGATTGCAGACGACAATTAGAAATTTGGCGCCGAAAGGGTTAAAGAACCAATTTCCATTTACCTCTCTTAATTAACCCATTCCCTCATATTCACGCTTTTTATAAAAGTCACTTTTAGAAACCATTGTGATAAATAGAGCAAATGCTCTATTTCTCACAATTATTTCAAAATTACAAAATTCTCCAAAAAATCCTTTTCTGTAGTAAATGCTCCTTTGCGGTACATTTATTCAAAGCGGTTGGATCTTAAAACAGCCCATGAATAAATGGCTTCAAATAGCACTTGCACGTACAGAGTGTAACACAGTTCGGGTCCGTGTGTCTCATCTGGGTCCAAACAGTTTCTTCCAAATGTTATCACGAATACATTTCATTAACTCTTTCCGCCATAAAAATACGTGTTTTAACGCCTTTGCAACAGGGTAGACATAGATCAGATGGAGTCTGTTGAAACCATTTGATCTGGTATGCTCTGTTTGTTTAACCCATTACCTCAACGGCTATTTTAGATACAAAATCTTTGAATTAATCTACCGAAAAGGAGCATTAATAAGAGAAACGGAAAAAGTTAGAAGTTTGTAGTTTGAAACCATTGTGGTAAATAGAGCATTTGCTCCTATGGGAGAAAGTGCTCTATTTATCACAATGGTTTCACAAAGTGACTTTTACAGAGTCGTCAAAAGTCGTCAATATGAGGGAAAGGGTTAATAGAATAAAACACCTCTGCATATTGACCCTTTTTGACGCCCCTGTAAAAGTCACTTTTTGAAACCACTGTGATTAATAGAGCATTTACTCCATAGGAGCAAATGCTCTATTTATCACAATGGTTTCATAAATATACAAATTTAAAATGGACCATTTTGCAAGTAAATGCTCCTTTTCGGTAGATTTATTAAAAAATACTGGGTCTAAAAATAGTCTATGAGGGAATGGGATAATACAAACCTGATTCTGTAGTTTTTGTTCTGACAAAAGAATCACTGTTCATGGTGCCACTCTAAGATTCAGTTAATCAATATCAATGATATCATTATTTCCTACATGAATATTCATAGAGTAAAACAGATTAATAGATTGGTGTCTTAAGTGGTAGACGACGGAAGAAACTTTGACGCCAGAAAGATCAGAGATCACCATTGCGATAATAAATTAGAAGTAATTGATTAGCTTTTTATTTGAATACGTCTGGAAAATGTCTCGCGACCTCTAAATCTTTTATGAGAAAGCGTTTGCTGGAAAATGGGCAACCATTACCGTTAACCTGATAGAGATGCCTTTTAACCCTTTCCTCCATAAATACGCATTTCTACGACTTTTTGAAACCATTGTGATATCACAATGTTTTCAAAACTACAAAATTCTAAAAAAATCTTTTTCTCTAGTTAATGCTCCTTTTCGATAGCCTGTGAGGGAATTGATTAATACTTTTGCAAACAGAGTAGAAGTCATCTGATCAGGTTTCCTGATGAAATAATATAGTATTGATTCTACAGTTATTGTCATGGTTAAATTTCCCTTGTTTATAGTGCTATCAGAAATCATACAATGTTAAGTCAATACTACTCATACAGTCATTATTTCTTCCATGAGTACTCTATAGGTAAAAGGGTGAAGCCTCACAGAGATCACGTAAAGTAATGTTCGTCTGTTAAAAGCATTGTCTGCTTAACCCTCTTGGCGCCAAATTTCTAATTGTCGTCTGCAATCGAATTTGTTAAATCATTCGTAAAATAAGAAAATAAGATAAATAAATGCAAATTTCAAAAGGAATAGAGCACATATATTTAAATATATTCTGAAGGGAGGTGATCCCCTGAGAGCAAAAATTGCAACACAAAAAGAGAAAATTGCAGACTCGGTTTTATTGAGTCTGTTCATGAACAGTAATTGAAAGTGCAACACTGCTCACGCCCCTAGCACCGGCTTAAGCGGTATTCAATTTTCAGAACAAGAAGTACTGAAATTCATGATCTCAAAGGATCAGACGGTATAACAACACTGAGAATGAAGTACGGGGCGACGTTTTACGGCCGCCACACAAGCACTTAACACCTGCTGTTGTGAAGATTATAAATTCTGAAGGGATCTGATGAGTCTGTTCATGAACAGCAATTGAAAGTGCAACACTGCTGACGCCCCCCTAGAGTTTGAGACAAAAAGTGAAGTCCCTGATCAGGCACTGCCTTGGAAAGACGGCGTCTGATCTGGGACTGCACTCTTTGTCGTGGTGCATTTTTGCAATATTGACGGTGAAAGGGTTAATGCACAACATTATTTCGTATTCAGTAGAACCTGTCTTTAGCGGTCATCAAACATAGATATGATTATGTGTCAGTAAGGCAGTTGGTAGCTTAAAGTAATACAGGAATACTCCTATATCAGCTTATTAAGAGTAATATACATAAGACTACTCCAATAAGAGTTTTCTGCATTATTTTCCCTGCAGGCCGGAGCTTAATACAGGTCAAAAGTAATGTAGAAAGCTCCTGTAGGAGCTTAATGCATTACTTTTGTTCTGCATTAAGCAGTCATCCTATGTTTAATAAATGAATGGCCGCTGAGGACAGTGTCTATTATGTTTGTGTTATAATGATTTACAGAAAGTCAGATAGCCTGAATCCAAATGGTACTCCGCGTCTCAGCTGGGCCACAACGAGTGGATATTTGACCCATTACCTCATAGGCTATTTTTAGACTCAACGTCTTTGAAAAAAATCTACCGAAAAAGAGTATTTAATAGAAAAAGGGAATGTTTTAGAATTGTTTAGTTTTGAAGCCATTGGGAGCAACTGCTCTGTTTATCACAATGGTTTCAAGAGGAGTCAAAGGCATCGATATGAGGGAATGGGTTAGCCAATAGTATACAGGTAGTGTAGAGATATGCAACAATATTAATAATAGCCTATACCTTTCGTCTGAACTGATTTATCAACAGAAGACTCCCTCTAATTCGATCACCAGAAATAGCATTCGTAACTAGTCGTCTTATTCCGTCAGGGTTCGGAATATATTTCGTAGAAAATAGCCGATGTGCTCAGATTGCAGAAAAAGGTCTAATTATTATGGAATGCCATTCTGCCATGCTAAATGCTTAATACAAAATGCGAAATGCTTTTTGCCAATTGTATAAATTGCAAGGGAATGTTCCAAATGATGGATGTAAATGACAAATGACAAATGCCAAATGCCAAATGCTTATTGCTAAATGCATGTTTGCACTACTAGCATTGCACAGTGCTATTTTTAAAGTAACTGTACATTTGCTAAATGCATGTTTATCTACATTAAAGCTTATTACTTATTGCACTATTAAATTAAAAATGACGTTGTTCAATGCTACACTGTAGTTGTGCAAACATGCATTTAGCAATAAGCATGTCGCATTTCGCATTTCGCATTTACATCCATCATTTGGAACATTCCGGTTCTTTCCCTAGTAATTTACACAATTGGCAAAAAGAATTTCACATTTTGCATTTAGCATTTCGCATTAAGCATTTAGCAAACAGTATGGCAGAATGGCGTTCCATAAATTCTAGACCGTGAACGGACAGAATAAACCAACACTTTATTTAGCCGTTGCATAAATAGCTTCGTAAAAATAAAGCAGACGACAATTTAGCAGATGAATATATATTCAGTGAGTTGAAGATTAAAATGGCATGTAGTCACGCTATCTTTAATAATTAATGTACAATTAGTCAGAGAACATGACAAGAGTGGACATGTATATTGTATAATGCTTTTGGGCTAATTAGATGTAATCGATTAGTGTGCTGCTACATATTCAGATTCAAACATGTTATTAAGCATGTTTACACTGCTACCAGCTTCTATCTGAAACCAAGCAACCGGTAACCACAAGCAAACATTTGTTTACCGTAAATCCCCTAATGCGACTGCCAAACAGATGTATAATTCTGGGTCGTGCATGCAGGCGATAGCTTGACCCATTCGACCCCTCCTAGACTATTTTAGACACAGCTTCTACGAAAAGGGGGCATTTACTAGAGAACAGCAAACTTTTAGAATTGTGTAGTTCTGAAACAATTGAGATAAATCGAGCATTTGCTCCTATGGAGCAAATGCTCTATTTATCACAATGGTTTCAAAAACTGACTTTTACAGAGGCGTCAAAAGGTGTCAGTAGGACGGGATGGGTTAAGGCAGGACGAAAGTTCCATTAACCAGAAAGTTCCATTAAGCAGTCATGTGTTTTTAATAACACTCATATGATCGCTTCAGAGGGATTCTACTGTACACATATATTTAAGAAGCTGAAAGCTATGGGAACAGGTTTAATTGCTTCGCTGTCACGTATCGTTGACTGCATAACACGTATTTAACCCTTTCCCTGTTCAGTATTCATGTAAGAAATAATTACATTGTACATCATGACTATTCATTAGCTGAATTTTCATAATAGCATACGTACGCAGGATATATTTGCTCAGGCAGATATTGTAGAATCAGATCTATATCATATCATAAGCAAACAGAACAGACGCATATTGAAAATTCGTGAAACATATTGCAAACACAGATTGAAAAAGCATGTATTGCAAATTATTGAAAAGGTGATTATATGAAGGAAAGGGTTATAATAAGTTTTCACTTAATTTTTTAATTGTCTTCATTTTCTTTTCAAAAATATAATCACAGTATTAAAAAGTATTGATTCGTACGCGTCTTATCTGTATCTAACCCTTTCGGCGCCAAATTTCTAATTGTCGTCTGCAAGCCAATTTTGTCAAATCATTCGATGAAATAAGATAAATAAATGCATATTTCAAAGCATAAAACACAGATATAGAAATAGAGTTTGAGACAAAAAGTGAAGTCCCTGATCAGACGCCGCCTTGAAAATGCGGCGTCTGATCTGGGACTGCACTATTTGTCGTGGTGCATTTTTGCGACATTGGCGGCGAAAGGGTTAAACTGTTTGCGAAAGTGTGCATAGAATTACCATTTAGTGGCAGATAAAGTGTTAGGATATAATTTAAGAATCATCTAATACATGGTTAGGCTACTAGGTTTTGCTATTTTGTAAGAGTCAGGGATTTGGATTAATATGTATCATACTATTATTGATTCTCAAGACAGAGACAATGTTAGCATTCACGCCCTGTGAGTTACTCGTGGTCAACTCTTAACCTTTATTCCAAATAGACGCCTTTGAAAACAAAGCAGACCCAGACCAGACGGCTCCTGTAGGAGCCGTCTGATCAGGCTCTGCTCTATTTGCTTCTGGAATTTTATAGATCTGAATCTATAGTTTCTGCTTTGGCAAGAACCTCATGTGTAAATATGCTATTTTGAAAAATAATTTCATTAATATTCATGTTGTCATCTGTTCTTACATGAATATTCATGGAGTAAAGGGTTAAGTTATTGTCGTCTGCAAAGGACAAGGTTCACGAAGAGTTAACCCATTACCTAATAGGCTATTTTTTAGACCCAACCCCTTTTGAATAAATCGACCAAAAGGGAACATTTATTAGAGAAAAGAAAAATGGTAGAATTGTGTAGTTTTGAAACCATTGTGATAAATAGAGCATTTGCTCCTATGAAGCAAATGCTCTATTTATCACAATGGTTTCATTAAATGACTTTTATAGGGGCGTAGAAAGACGTAATTATGAAAGAAAGGGTTAAATGGCCCAATCTCAGATCTACATTTAATTTAGTCTAGTATTAACTATATCAACAACTTTTGTCCTTTTTATACTGGTTACACAAGTCATGTTGCCATGACAACCATATGCCTACACAGTCTTAAAATACAAATATGCTATGAATATCGTCCTCTGATAGCATTGTTAGAATAGTGTTCATTTTAATACGAAGCCAAATTTTGAAAGGGGTGAACAATTATTCGGCATACTAAAGATCACTAGTCTTGAACTGATTGTCAAAATGCACGGGAAAATGTGGTAACGTTTCCCAGGTAAAAAAAATATTGATCCTCTTCCTGGGAATTTATTTAGTAGAAAAAAAATCAATTATTTATTCGGAGCGTTGTTACAGAGAGGTTTCACTTTTTATTACTTTGCAAACAAATGGCCGGTAGTGAATATTTGCTTTGCACAAAAGGGGTCGATTTTTTATCATAAAAACACAAGCAATATAACCACAATTCCTGGACATTTACTGTTTCGAAGATTATTGTCTAGGTATTCCAAATGAAGTAATGTCTGCATCAAATCCCGCGAGATTTCCGCGTGATTTCCATCTGAAGCTTCCGCAGAGCCTGTTGCTATGAAACAAATAACGCGCGTGAAATTGTCGTCTGCCGTGGAAATTTTGTCAACTCTTACGCTGCTAAATACCAAATACTGTCGTCTGCAAAGTTTGTCGGTTGATACAATTTTGTTTTGTTTAATTTCCTCTTATTTATTTATTTATTTTAAAAAAAATATCATAGTAACAAACAGTTTGGGTCGAGATGAGATGCCGAGTTACTCGGCGTTTCATCTCGATCCAAACTGTTTGCATAGGCAATCACAGATGTGACATTAGAATCTAGCACCAAAAAAGGTTAATATTAATAGTCCGATTTATTCAACATATGTTACGAACGTTTTGTTTTTAAAAAATCCATATGTAAACGATTTCCAAATAAACTGTATTATTTGATTTATCGTCGAAAAACTAGAATATATTACACATAGTGGGAGTAAACCGGTCCAGCGATCTCCACCAACTAAAGGTAGAATTCATTACGGCAACTCTGCTACAAAATTGATCAGCAAAGCAACAGATAAATTTGCGTACTAAGATGCTAAAATCGTCCTTTCTCCACCAAACCCTATGTTGTGACCACTCTTTAGACTCGTCTCGAAGATACAATTCTAAAGAGTACTCACCACATAGGGTTGGTGGAGAAATAAAGAAGTTATTATTGAACATGTTTTAATTTACGCATATTATCCTGACCTCTGAATTCAGGCCTAGTAAACGTTACATTTTTTATGGAACTGTTCGCAAATATTAACCGTTTACTCCGTGAATATTCATGAAGATATACTGACAGCATGAATCTTAACCCCTTCCTCCATAGGTATACGCCTTTATATGCCTCTATAAAAGCCACTTCTTGAAACCATTGTAGTAAATAGAGCATTTGCTCCAAGGGAGCAAATGCTCTATTTATCACAATGGTTTCAAAACTACACAATTCTACCATTTTCCTTTTCTCTACTAAATGCTCCTTTTCGGTAGATTTATTCAAAGAGGTTGGGTCTAAAAATAGCCTAAGAGGTAATGGGTTAAATATGACAAATGAAATCAAGACTCTTTAACCAAGACACAAACTGTAGAATCAGATCTCTATCATTTCATAAGAATACAGAGCACACCCTGATCAGACGGCTCCTACAGAAGCTGTCTGATCTGAGTCTTCTCTGTTTGCAAAGGCGTAGGAAGGCATTTTTATGGGGAGTAAAACAAGGGTTAAAACCAAAATGATGCGATTATATATATGAAGTATTGTATCCGGAATAACACCCTTAAGTTTACTTTATGAATATTCATGCAAGAAATGATTGCTTCATGAATATTAATTGCATGTATTTTATAATCGCATAAGAACACAGGAAGTTTTAGTCACGGAAGAAGCTGTAAAATCATAGCCATGTTATTTCATAAGCAAACAGAGCACATTACAAGACAACTGATCTGGGTCTACTCTGTTTACAAGTGTGTGAAAAACATTTATATGGAGGAAAGGATTAAATATTGAAATTTTATACATAAATGTGAAGCTCGTAATCACATGCACCATAGGGTTAAAAGTGTCACATGCATTTTCACGCAAGACACCATCTGTCCAGCCCAGGTAAACAAAATACTTTGGGCATCAGTTCGGAACAGCTATACACTACATATTCAGGCCTCTATCCAACACTTTCAGAAGCGAATACAATCAACGGAATGGATAAATACTGGTGCGACACGCGAATTGCTTGCTAACTGTTGTATTCAAATGCTAAATGTTTTGTTGTTTATTTGAAACACTGATAATAGTAATGACCCGCAAGGGGCGTTAAATATATGCAAGAAATTAGTGACAACATTGGGATTGATGGTAACGCTGTTTACACTATAGGATTGTGGTTGTTGGAAAAGCAGAGAGATCTGAGAAATTCTCTTACAAGGCAATGGGCAATTACACTTTTATGACTTTACATATCTTTGTGTTCAGTTTTCGTTTACTTGTATATTTGATAAAAAAAATCATGTCATAAATCACACTCAATAAACCTTTGTTGTACAACTTGTGTTACCTATAGAAGTTCGCAAAAAATAGTTTATTCCGTTTATAGATAGCATTCTGAAATAAGAATTAAATAATATCTGTACTGAACACGAAACATTTCTGATTTAGTGCAGGTCTATTTGACTGGCGCATTTATATAAAAAAAATTAATAATTTAGAAATATAATCATTTGACTTTAGCATTTAGCAAGTAAACATTTTTGCAAAAAGCAATTAATTCTATAGAATGTTCGATTTTTAACATAATTATAATTTGGCATGTCGCAAGGGCATTTCGTAGTTTTCACGATTTTCGTCTGTGTTGCTGTAGCAGTCGGAACCATTTGACCATATTCTACAAAATATCCTTTATTTCAAAACTTGTCGAATTAAGACGAGTAGTCACGATTGGCGTGTCTCATTGCAGTAAAACTTTGGTATTCAGTACCTTTAGTGTTTTGAATTCTATACACATCCGTGCAGCGCCAGTCTGGGAGCATCGACATCGCGAAATATTCCTACGGCGCTCTTTGAGGTAATTCAACAAATCAAAAGTCGATAGATATCTTCTTCATTCCAGACGCAAGCTCTCTGAGGACACCAGATGCATGCCTATCTGCTATTTATGCATGTCTGATTATTGTAGTGAAACGCATCATACTTGCACGAATAACTCATTAAATTATTGAACTTGATGATGGTAAAACCCCTCTAAACCGGAATTCCAGTAAAGAAAAAAATAAATCGTTTAAAGATGGCTGCTTAATGCAGGATAAAAGAAATGCAGAATGTTCCTAAGGGAGCTTTCTGCATGACTTTCAACCTGCATTAAGCTACCACCTATCTTACAGACCGGCATTGGTATTAAGGTATTTCCATCAATGGCCATTTGTTTACCTTTATTCAATTTGACCTTCATATTTAAAATTGATTAAATCTATATTTTTAACACTTTTTCAGCAATTATTTTAATACAATTATTAAGTAAATGTCCTAGTGTAGTTCATAAATGTTAAACAACACTTTTTAAGAGTTAAATAAAAAACAAAATACCTGAAAATATGCAAAAAAGAGGTGTCATGTAACTCACTTTTCCAGATTTTTTTAAAAAAAAAATTCTTTCAAAAGAATCATTCCAAATATCTTCTTTAGTCCAGTTGATGTATTAATAAGTCCTTATTATATGATAAATGTTCCAAATTAACTTTTCCCCAACACCACTATATTTCAATCATAGCAAACATACGAGGGCTATTCAGTATGTAATGAAACTAGCGCTCGGTTTTCCTTGCATTGCACGTGGCCGCTAATCCATTTATATACACGTTCAATTCACTATCTACCCTTTACACTGATACCAAATATGTGTAGGTCGGTTACATAAATATTGCTAAAAGTGTACATGTACACTGAACAGCTCTACTCGTATGCACTGCGGTTTGGTTGGAAAACGATCTCAAGAAAGCGTTAAAATTCGGAATCCATTTGTTTATTTCTTAAATAAACCATCAGTTGCATTACATACTGAATGTCCCTCGTATGATTTGCACACCAACAGGACTAAAGAAGATATTTAGAAGGAAACTTTTGATATTTTAAAAAAAAAAAAAATATCTGGAAAAGTGAGTTATATGACACCTCTTTTTTGCATATTTTCAGGTAAAAATTAAAGTTTTTATTCAATTATTAAAAAACGTTGTTTAACATTTATGAACTACACTAGGACCTTTACTTAATAACTGTATTAAAATAATTGCTGAAAAATTGTTTAAAATATAGATTTTATCAATTTTTAATATGAAGGTCAAATTGAAAGAAAGTAAACAAACGGCCATTGTCGGAATTACCTTAAATTGAACGTCTGGTTTAGAGGGGCTAATTGTATTTTAACCCATTTGTGCTCACGATCTCATATATGGGTCGTAGGCAAACAGTGTAGACTCTGATCAGACGCCGCATAATGCGGCGTTTGATCAGAGTCTACACTGTTTGCTGATAGGAATTTCAATATAAAACAAAACAAAATTTAGCGAGGCATCCCTTAGATAAAAATGGACTACCAATAAATAAACATTGAAGAATCCACTGGGAGCAAATGGGTATAGTTAGCACTTTCCCTCATACAAACGCCTTTTCACGCATTTGCAAACAGAGTAGATCCTATAGTAGCCATCTGATCAGGGTCTGCTGTGTTTGCTTTTGGTATGATGTAAATCTGATTCAGCAGTTTTTGTCAAAGCAAAACATTCCTTGAAAAGCTAATTTTAGAAAATTCAGTCAAATATATATTCATGATGTCATTATTTATTACATGAATATTCAACAGGGAAAGGTTTAACCTTTTGCACGAGAGTGGCCAATACTGGAAACCCCATCTAAACCGGATGTTCGATTTAGTATAAATATCGGTCTTGGAGACAGGTGGCAGCTTAATGCATGATGAAAGTCACGCAGAAAGCTCCTCTAGGAACTTTCTGCATGACTTTCGCCCTGCATTAAGGAGCCACCTGCCTTAAAGTACCTTAACCCATTTGTTCCCACGATCCCATATATGGGATATAAGCAAGCAGTGTAGACTCTGATCAGACGCCGAATAATGCGGCGTCTGATCAGAGTCTACACTGTTTGCTGATAGGAATTTCAATATAAAACAAAACGAAATTGAAAATTAGGCCAGGTACCCCTTAGATAAAAAAGGGACTAAACCAATACCGGTATATAAACATGGAAGAATCCACTGGGCGCAAATGGGTTAATTCTTCTCCGGTTTAGAGGCGTTCTACTGTACACAATTACCTCTGACAACCATTTGGATCTTGGGAAACTCGATGTTTCATCATAAATCCGACTACTTTGACACTTTGATTACCTATTTGAAATCAAGTGGAAGAAAGTTGGATTTGAAATCTGATTTAAAATACATTTTCTAGCGAAGACCAATTTCCTTAGCAAATTTAAGGATATCAGTGTTTCCTAAATAATGGATGATCGTCAAACTTTCATTTTAGCGTCGCAGGTTATGTTGTCCCTGATAGAAACGGTTTAACCTTTCCGTCATATAAACGTGTTTTCACGCATCTGCAAACAGAGTAGACCCGGATCAGACGGCTCCTATAGGAGCCATCTGATCAGTGTCTGCTCTGTTTGCTAATGGAATTTGATAAATCTGTTTCTTTACTTTCTAAAATGGCTACAATGTTCCACCTTCCATATTTCATTATAACTATTTTGTCCATGAATATTCAGTAGGTATTCAAATTTTGAATAAATATAGAACAAGGAAAGGGTTAAACGCAGTTGCAAACGTAGTATACCCTGACCAGACATCTGTGGGAGTTGTCTGACTAGAGTCTCCACGGTTTGCATACAAGAATATGATCCTGTAATGCCTGTAAAATAAGTTTTGTTTATATGACGTAATAAACGATCATTTAACCCTTATCTCCATGAATATTCATGTAAGAAATATTGACATCATGAATATGGTATTACATTGCCAATTTGACCTGAGACTCATGCATAGTCCGTTAATTATCGTCGGTAATCTTCGGATAAATTTACGAAGGTATAAAAATGCGCTATGAGAATACAATCCTCGTGGAACATGATTATTACCGGATTTTGTTTTGCTTTTTTGTCACAGAGTATTACGAATAATCCCGGTAAACACGTCGACGTTTAATCGAGTCTCAGGTCAAATTGGGAGAGTAATACACTGACACAGGAACATTTGACCATGGAAGAAACTGTAGAATCAGATCTATATCATATAATAAGCAAACAGATCAGACCCTGATCAGACAGCTCCTACAGGATGATCTGTGTCTATTCTGTTTGCAAGTGTGTAGAAAGGCGTTTTGATGGAGTAAAGGGTTAATACATATTTATAGTCATTGTGTCTTACGGGCATATTCAGTATGTAAGGGGCTGGATTGATAGTTTAACCAACCAGGGTTATGAATGTCCCGAGATGGATTCAGATACAGATGAATACAGATGGGTTTCTCTAGATCCCCAGGTTCTTGGACACTTTACTTAACCCTTTTCCTGTTCTGTGTTTATTCTTAATTCCAATACCTACTGAATATTCATGGACATAATAGTTATAATGGAATATGGCCGGGGTGTAGCCATTCTAGAAAGTAAAAAAACAGAACTATCAAATTCTATTAGCAAACAGAGCAGACCCTGATCAGACGGCTCCTATAGGAACCGTCTGATCTAGGTCTTCTCTGTTTGCACATGTGTGAAAACACGTTTATATGAGGGAAAGGGTTAACGGGAACACATTCTCACGCCTTTGCAGAGTGGAGCCTGTAGGAACCATCAAATCAGGACCTGATCTGTTTGCTTATTGGATAATACATACATGTAGAAGATATACGAGAGGTGTCACAGCTTATGTATAAGCAAAAGAAAATCGTGCCAAAAGAAGCCTTCCAAAGGAGCTTCGGTATCTGTGGTGTACTTTAACCCTTTCACCACCGCAGTCGCATAAATGCACCACGGGAAATAGTGCAGTCCCAGATCAGACGCCGCCTCCAGGGACTTCGCTATTTGTCTCAATCTCTATTTCTATATATATGCTTTATTCCTTTGAAATTTGCATTTATTTATCTAATTTCCTTATTTTACTGAATGATTTAAAGGGGATGTGCCTACATTTGGCGCGTTTCATAAACACTTAAAATATACAATACTCATTTGTTTATATGCTGAAAAGTAGTATATCGCAAAAAGACCCACCCAATTACCGTTTATAATGACAAAACATCCATGTGTTTGATATCGCCGATCCCGGTTTTACTCCCCGATGTTTCAGTTTTACTCGGGTTGGGTTTTAGTTTCGTAACTGTTCGCCATATTCGCGATTCTCCGATCACTTCCGAGAAAGGTATTACGTAAACAATTGAGGGATCGAGCGATCATCGGCAAAACGCGGAAGAATTTAACGGAAAAGGCCGATAATATTGTGTTGTAGAACAAAAATTATCAGTATTGATGAAATAGGTTTATTTGTATCACAGGGGCATTTTTCGATATAAGTTCAAATTTGGAACCTTCATAATAATGATAGAGCATAACAAATACCCAATTTTATGATATTATTGAAAATATGCGATCATTGTAGGGACTTCCTCTTTAACAAACTTGGATTGCAGACGGCAATTAGAAATTTGGCGCCGAAAGGTTTAAACGTCGTTTGCAGTAACAACGAATGAACACTTGATGGCATGAAATAGTTATTATGGACAAATAGGGCAAACTGGACTAGGAAGTCATAAATAAGACTGAAGATGTAGGATGGATGATATACAACTGCCACGGATCCCACATGGAGCATTTGTTACAATAAACTGTATTCAGGTAAGAGTTTAGTGTTAGTTTAGTTTTGTTCAAAAAATAAGCTGGACAACTCTCGTAGTTTCTTCCATAACAGAAATTCAGGCAAATAAATATTCATGTTAATATTAATTATATATGAATATTCATGAGGTAAAGGGTTAATATACCCAGTGTAAATCACTGATGTCGGGGTGGGTTGGTGGAAAAAAATCACTCATGCCTAGTCACATCATGACGCCTGACCAACCAGATGTGCGTCCAGTAACTACTGACAAGGATACTTGTGACGTATAAGTATGCTATGTTTAGCAGCGGGCGATCCTATGGAATGCGTTATCCATTTGTGCTATGGGCAAGGGTCAGTGGAAAGTTTCTCCTATTACTGATGATCAGTGTAGCAGCGAATAGTTTTATGAGATTCACGCTATTTGGATTCTGATAAGACGTGTTTGCTAATAACATTTATTTATTCTCTGGAACAAGAAAGTGAAGACGTTAATACTCATAATTAAGCATTAGGTGAAGACAGTTCGGATTCTGATCAGACGAGAATGTTTGCACGATCAGGATCAAAACTGTTTGCAAATAACTTTTATATTCGGGATCAAGTCATTGAAGGTGTTAATTATTCCAATTTAATCACAATGTAAATGAAAATTGCATGGGTATCATACTGTTGTCATGGGGGCATACAAATAATGATTGTATGAATATCAATTAAGAAAACGTTTGAACAGATGTATTTTTTTACCCGAGGAAACTATAGATCTGAAATACAGTAAAATCCCTTCTAATGCGACCACTTAATGAACAAACATGGCTGTCTTCATAAGCAGGTGGTTACTTAATGCAGGACGAAAGTTATGCAGAAAGTTCCTATTGGAGCTTTCTGCTTAACTTTCGTCCTGCATTAAGCTACCATCTGCCCGTGACACTGCTAATTATGCCCCTTTTTGGTGGTCGCATTAGAGGGGATTTACTGCAGATCTATATTTTTCCATAAGTAAACAGATAAGATCCTAGTCAGACGGCTCCTTCCAAGAACTGTCTGACCCGGGACTACTCTGTTTACAAAGGCGTGAAAAGGCGTCTTGATTAAGTGAAAGGTTTAATGCTAGACGAAGTAATAAATTATCCAACATAACATTTGCATCTCCTTCGTTACGCTTGTAGTAGCCGCCAATGTTCAATGGACCGTGAATTATTGACTATGTTACCGCTCTGAAGATGGTTTTGTCTTATACGGTAGAACATGTCCTTAGCGACCATTTATTTATTGAACATAGGAGTCCTTAAAAAACAGATGGTACCTTAATCCAGGTCAAAAGTAATGCAGAAAGCTCCTATTGGAGCTTTCTGCATTACTTTTACCCTGCATTAAGCTATCACCTTCCTTATATACCTATAATTCGACCTCTTTTTGATGGCCGCTGAAGACAGGTCCTATCGTATTGATTGATGAGATATCTAACTGACTGTACTCTTCCATCTTCTTGGATAACTGTGTGATATCCTTTTGAAATTACTGAGAGATGTAAATAGTGTTTACCCTTTCTCCGCTATTAAATAAACTGTCTGTCCAAATTTGGATAGATTGACTACTTCCGATACGGTGACGCTTTTGAGATAGTATTGACGGAGTGTCAAATGGCTTGGATCCGGGTAAGACGCCGGGTTACTCGGCTTCTCATCTGGATCAAAGCTGTTTGGAAATGCGTATCACGTCTCGATTAATGGTAAATGTTGGCTTACAGCAACAAGCAATCTACAGAGGATACTATAAACGTGTCTAGACTAGATTTCCATCGGTTTTTCGTCGGGAAATTATATGGACATTCCCTATGATTGTGTATTAAAGTGTGCTAAGGATTATTAAACCTGATGCCAATCGATCAAGAATAACCGATATTTCAAATCTGACCGATTACTCGTGGATGTTCCGTCTTCAATATCTCATGCAGCTTTCCGTACAGGCCAGGGCTATACAGACACGCATCACCAATCATTTTACATACATAAATGAATATGGGACAATACTATTCATACAGCACAAATAAATTACAACACTGCTGATGCAAAAATACAGCATGTTGATACCCTCATACATGGTCATGCATTGTACAACACTATTGATATGAATATACATGGTCACGCATCGTACAACACTATTGATATAAATATACATGGCCACGCATTGTACAACACTATTGATATAAATATACATGGCCACGCATCGTACAACACTATTGATATAATTATGTATGGTCACGCATAGTACAGCACTATTGATATAAATATACATGGCCACGCATCGTACAGCACTGTTGATATAAATATGCATGGTCACGCATAGTACAACACTGTTGATATAAATATGCATGGTCACGCATAGTACAACACTGTTGATTTTATCGGTAAGGTTTGACCTGGCACTCATCACTTTCCGCCAACTTTCGTCGACGAAATATCGTGAATTTCCGTTGACTGTATAAATGAAATCGCTACGTGCTTTGCACCATATTCTACACACGCTATACAATATTAATATTGACGTAATAGCCCAGTGGATTGTGTCGCTAACTCTGATATTAGAAGTCTTTGGTTCAAATCTAGGTAAAACCTAATTAAACTAAGGCTACATATTTTTTCGGAAATATGTTTAGCTTTTATTCTGAAATTTCTCTTTATTGTTCATGTGTTATCATTGTTTTCTTTATTTTTCAATTCTTTGCAAAGAGCGCTTCATAAGAGCGGTTTGCGTGACGTATACAGTAGATTGCCTAAACACAACAGTTTGATTACATCACATATACGCTGTTAATATATTATGTTTAAGACAAGTTCCACTGTACAAAATTGACACACAATTTTTTTCGAGGCCAGCTTGCGTACGCCTGCTCGTGTACGCATTGTACAACATGTTGATGCCATGATACATGGTCACGCATTTTACACCACTATATACATGGACAGGCGTAGTACATTACTGCTGATACAAACGATACATGGTCAATCAAAGTACAATACTACCGATAAAAAATGCATGACCACGCATAGTACAACACTGTTGATGTAAAAATACATGATCACACATAGTACAATAATATTGATAGGGAAACATACATGGCCACGCATAGTTCATCAGGTTTGTAAAGTTACTATTTATTCATACGTATATATGTTCATACAGGTTACTAGTTATTCGTACGTGTAGGTTTTTAAGTTTTAAGGTTACTGTTTATTCGTACTTACATGTATATATTTATACAGACTACTAGTTATTCATACATGTAGATTTGTAAGGTTACTATTTATTCATACGTGTATGTTTATACAGACTACTAGTTATTCATACATGTAGATTTGTAAGGTTACTATTTACTCATACGTTTATATTTATACATACTACGGGTTATTCATACATGTAGATTTGTAAGGTTACTATTTACTCATACGTGTATATTTATACAGACTACGAGTTATTCATACATGTAGATTTGTAAGGTTACTATTTATTCATACGTGTATGTTTATACAGACTACTAGTTATTCATACATGTAGATTTGTAAGGTTACTATTTACTCATACGTTTATATTTATACAGACTACGGGTTATTCATACATGTAGATTTGTAAGGTTACTATTTACTCATACGTGTATATTTATACAGACTACGAGTTATTCATACATGTAGATTTGTAAGGTTACTATTTACTCATACGTGTATATTTATACAGACTACGGGTTATTCATACATATAGATTTGTAAGGTTACTATATACACATACGTGTATATTTATACAGAATGGGTTATTCATACATGTAGATGTGTAAGGTTACTATTTATTAATACGTGTATATTTATACAGACTACGGGTTATTCATATGTATACATATAATTATATATGGCTTTTATTTATTCATACAGGTTTGTAAGGCTATTAATGTTCATACGTGTAATTTTATAAAGCTATTATTTATTCATATAATTATATAGTCTGTACATACTACAATTTGTTCAGTTATTTAGTCAATAAAGCTATTATTTATTCATATATATCGGTTTAATAAGGCATCTATGTATTCATACTTATATGTTTAACAGGCTATAATTTATTCATTTATATAGGTTTATAAGGTTATTATTCATTCATACATATATGTTTATCAGGTCACTATTTATTCATACATATATATTTATAAGGCCACTATTTATTCATACATATAGGTTTATTAGGTCACTGTTTATTCATACATATAGGTTTAAAAGGCCACTATTTATTAATACATATACATGTAGATTTATTAGGCCACTATTTGATCATACATATAAGTTTATTAGGCCACTATTTATTCATACATATATGTTTATCAGGCCACTGTTTATTCATACATATAGGTTTAAAAGGCCACTATGTATTCATGCATATACATGTAGGTTTATTAAGCCACTATTTGATCATACATATAGATTTATTAGGCCACTATTTATTCACACATATAGATTTAAAAGGCCACTATTTATTCATACATATAGGTTTATCAGGCCACTATTTAATCATACATATAGGTTTATTAGGCCACTATTTATTCGTACATATATGTTTATTAGGCCACTATTTATTCATGCATATAGGTTTATTAGGCCACTATTTAATCGTACATATATGTTTATTAGGCCACTATTTAATCATACATATAGGTTTAAAAGGCCACTATTTATTCATACATATATGTTTATCAGGCCACTTTTTATTAAAAAATATAGGTTTAAAAGGCCACTATTTATTCACACATATACATGTAGGTTTATTAGGCCACTATTTGATCATACATATATGTTTATTAGGCCACTATTTATTCATACATATATGTTTATCAGGCCACTGTTTATTCTTACGTATAGATTTAAAAGGCCACTATTTATCCATACATATAGGTTTATTAGGCCACTGTTTATTCATACATATATGTTTAAAAGGTCACTATTTATTTATACATATAGGTTTAAAATGCCACTATTTAATGATACATATAGGGTTATTAGGCCACTATTTGATCATGCATATAGGTTTATTAGGCCAGTATTTATTCATACATATATGTTTATTAGGCCACTATTTAATCATACATATAGGTTTACACTGGCTTTAATTTAACTGGTGCATATATGGATCTATTCTGTTTGCAATCATGTCAAAACTCATCTATATGAATGAAATGTTGAGCCTCGTGATCGAATAACCCAACAATAGATACCAAGCTTCGCCCCCGTTTGTATTGATACAAATATATTAATATATCATAGCCTGAAAGTATGAACAATTGTTATGGCATTCCATCAGAGTATTTCCCAATATATTGACAATTAAGGTAGGAACTGGAGTCTATTTGTTTTGGCACTCAAGATTCTATTTCTTTAGAACGATCATAGTAACATTTTCATTCGGGTTCCCCGGGATTGTAATCGAACTTTGAACTAATAGACTATCATCCAGCTTGGTAGTGAAATTGAAAACGTCTTTGATTCTCTCATGTTAAGCGGGTTATGACTGACATCTGCAACTCGGCGTCTCATCAGGATCCAAGCTGTTTGACACTCGGCCAATAGTTTCTCAACAAATCGGAAGTCAGTGAAAAAAAAATCTGTAAATCAGAAATTGGGAAGACGCCATTTTCAGCATGAGAAGGGTTGATATGTTTAATAAGCCCATACAAAAAAACACGAAACACGCTCGGTTTCGATCCTATTTAATGAGGTTAAGTACTAAACGCGACATTGTACACCCCCCCTTTCCTCCCTCCATAAATAGTCATGCAAGAATATTATTACAGCACATGGACACAGGATTTTTAGCCATGACAGAAAATGTAGAATCATGTCTATTTTATATCATAAGCAAACAGAGCAGACCCTGATCAGACGACTCCTTAACCTTTTCCCTCATATTGACGACTTTTGACGACTCTGTAGAAGTCACTTTGTGAAACCATTGTGATACATGTAAATAGAGCATTTGCTCCTATAGGAGCAAATGCTGTATTTATCACAATGGTTTCAAACTACAAAATTCTAAAATTTTCATTTTCTCTAGTTTATGCTCCTTTTCGGTAGATTTATTCAAAGAGAGTGTATCTAAAATAGCCTATGAGTTAATGGGTTAAGGCCGTTTGATCTGGGTCTACTCTGTTTGCAAAGATGTATAGACACGTATTTATGGAGGAAAGGGATACATTTATTAAACCCTCTCAAATGCACCGATCTAAAATTTTAAAAAGAAGTATCATATTCGAACTTTAAGACTGAAAGTAGCTTAATGCAGGACTAGCCTAATGTAGGACTTACGTACAGAATTAACCTTTTCGGCGCCATTTTTTAATTATCGTCTGCAATCGAATTTTGTTACATCACATGGTAAAATAAGGAAATGAGATAAATAATGTCAATGGAATAAAGCACATGTATAAAAAAAGAGTTGAGACAAAAAGTGAAGTCCCTGATCCGAGACGGCGTCTGATCTGGGACTGCAGAGTTTGTCGTGGTGTATTTTGATGCGACATTGGCGGTGAAAGGATTAAGCAGCCTGGTGCATTTAACAATCCCCATTTATTAACTAAGTGTTTGCTTGAGAAACCTCTACTGTGTTTATGATCGGAACCTTGCATCCATTATGGAAGCTATTCCAGTATCGTTCTAAACACCAAACCGATCAAGAAAACTCTTTCGTTGCCAATATCGCAACTTTGATCATTCATGCAAACAGTTTGGATCCAGATGAATAACTCGGTGTCTCATCAGGATCCAAACTGTTTGTTACTGTGCGAATGTTTTTCGAGAGAAAGATGGAGAAAATTGAATTAAACAAACGAAACTTGTAGCAGATGAGACACTTTGCAGACGAACATATTTGGCAACGAAAGAGTCAAGTTAATTAAATGACAAAATAGTGCCTGTCACGGGGACTGTCGATGTAACCGATAGTTCCAGTCACGGAGACTGCCGATATCAAGCGAAAATGCAGTTCAGGCAAGGCAGCGCATCCAATGCTCTCAGAGGACAAAATTTCTAGCGAAGCATGACTTAACCAGGCAGGCAAGAATCGATCAATAGAGAACGATTCTCGGTTCTATAAAACAGAACACACGGTTTTCACAACCTGTCTCGGGATAATCAAATTTTGTCATTGTCTTAGTGACAGAAACGAATCTGAGAGTAGCGCAAATGCTGGTGTCAAATATTACACACCGGAAGTCGATGATTATTTCTGTCAAAGGAAATTGACTACTTAGGTCTAAAACTTTGAAATGACGGAAACGATATTGTATTGATTACACACAGTTTACGTGATGGTGGAATTTATGGTCAGCGTCAAGTGTGTGAGGGATAAGACAATAGTTGTTAATGTAAGTACTATATTTGCGAAAGCCGTTTAAAAGTGGCTGCGGTGACTATTCTTGGAATTACGTATACACTTCTTATTTTGAAGGTGAGTTATAGTGTTGATGTCAGTAAAACACGTGTTTTAGATCTGCTATACTAAAACACGTGTCTTGTATAATGTTGGAATTAGCCCTTAACACACTACCCCCTAGTGACGCATTTTTGCGCTTCTATAAAATTCACCGGCCGCGTGGCTCAGTGGTAGAGCGTCCGCCTGCGGTACGGAAGGTCGTGGGTTCGATCCCCGGCCGCGACAGACCAAAAGTCGTTAAAAGTTGGTACTAGTAGCTCCCTTGTCTACGCTCGACAATAAAGGTGTAGTTCTAGGATTGGTCGGCCCGGTGTCAGGATAATGTGACTGGGTGGGGTGCTCTTGCCATGTACCTGCGGCAGGAGTATTCCAGTGAGGCAGCACTATAACTTGTCTCATGCGGGTGCCGTCTGCAAATAACTGAAATACTGTTGGTCGGACGTAAAACCCAACTCACTCACTCACTCACTCTATAAAATTCACATTGTGAAACCATTGTGATAAATAGAGCATTTGCTCCTGTAGGAGCAAATGCTCCATTTATCACAATGGTTTCAAACTACAAAATTCTAAAATTCTCCTTTTCTCCAGTTAATGTTCCTTTTCGGTAGATTAATTAAAAAAAAGTTTGGTCTAAAATAGCCTAGGAGAGACTGATTTAACTCGTTGTGAAAAATATTGTCTGCCCAAATTCGAATCTGTTCAGTATTGACTACTGAGCCTTTGAGAAAATATTGACCGAGTGTCAAACAGCGTGGATCCTGATGAGATGCCGAGTTACTAGGTGTCTCATCTAGATTCAAGCTATTTGCAAATGCGAGATTGATCGTGGATGGTGGTACAAGGGCTCGTACTTGCATACTTGTATGCTGAACTGTATACCGTATTAACCCTTTCGGCGCCGAATTTCTAATTGTCGTCTGCAATCCAAGTTTGCTAAATCATTCGGTAAAATAAGGAAATGGGATAAATGAATGCAATTTTCAAAGGACTAAAGCAAAGATATAGAAATAGAGTTTGAGACAAAAAGTGAAGTCCCTGATCAGATGTCGCCTTGAAAAGGCGTCGTCTGATCTGGGACTGCACTATTTATCGTGGTGCGTGTTTGTGACATTGGCGGTGAAAGGGTTAAATTAATCTTGATAAACTGTTATTGATATGTCATATAAATACGGTAAAGCCCCTCTAATGCAACCACTAGAAAGAGGTCTAGTTCTAGGTCTTTAGAGGCCGGTGGTAGCTTAGTGCAAGAATGAGGTAATGCATAAAGCTCCTCGCAGGAGCATTCTGAATTAGCTTTGTCGTGTATTAAACAACCACCTGCCTTTTCTGTAAAATTGCCGCTTTAGAAGGGGATTTACTGTTGATAATTAAATGTTTTAATACTTCAAGCGTATTGGTTTGATCATGCACACTTCACACTACACCCTTCATTGTTACAATCATATAGTATGCCATCTAATCAGACGAACAGTTCATTAAATGGTTGATAATTTTAAATGTTTGAATGCACACCGCGGTGCAATGCATGCAGGATGCCTCTCTATGAGCTTTCCGCATGCATTTCACTCTGCTTTAATCAGACACCTGTCTAATTCATTCTCAGTTCTTATGCACTGGAATTACAGACTTCAATTGAGACTAGCTAGATTATACTATATAGCATCAACTTCAGTAGAACCTCTCCTAAGCGGCCATATATTTATTGAAAATAGAATTCTTAAAAATCAGGCAGTTACTTAATGCAGGGAAAAAGTAATGCAGAAGGAGTTTTCTGCATTACTTTTGACCTGCATTTAAGCTACCACCTGCCTTACAAATCCACAATTAGACCTCTTTTTGATGGCCGCTTAAGACATATTCTACCGTATAAAAAATCACATTGTCTCCATTTACCGCGAAATGTCTGGATTGCGTAGTAAAGAAGATCCATCCTGTCTGTAACCAGCCTGATTGTGCTTTATGATCCATTGGCACTAACCCTTATCCTCTTGTAAGACATACTATCTGCACAAACCCGCATTTGCTGCAAGTGTTACAGTCGTTTAGGCTTTTAAAAATGTATTGACCGAGTCTCAACGGACTTGGATCCTGATAAGACACCGAGGCTATAAATGCAAGTCAAGTAGCTCTTAACAGTGTAAAGGTTAAGAATTTGGTCCGAGTTAATGAAACTTCGGAGTCTGAGTTCATTTTCAAGTATCTGATTGGTCAGATTTTGAGCAAGCTCAAAATCTGACCAATCGGTTGCTTGAGAATGATCTCAAACTCAAGCAAACGGTTTTGTAACATCGGGGCCTGAGTTTGGTTCTTCGTCACATTCACGTTTTATGTAAAGACGCCTGTGTATGTGCGTGCAAGCGAGCTTGGTATGAGCGTGCATGTGCGTGTTCGTGTATGTTCGTGTGTGTGCGTGTATGCGGATGTGGCATATGTTTGCTTTTGTATCATCTTGAATGTGCGTATGTGTATGAATGTACACGCGCGTGTGTGTACAATTGTATGTGCTCCCTCGCGTGTGTACGTACATGCGTGTGTGTTTTCGTATGTGCGTGCGTGTGTGTTTTCGAATATGCGTGCGTGTATGCGGACGTGGCGGATGTTAACTCTTTTATCAACTTAACCAGTTACTGCACAGTAAAACCTGTCTTAAGACCTGTTTTCTATCAAAAAGAGGTCTACCTAAGGGTCGGTAAGAGAGATGGTAGCTAATACAGGTCGAAAGTAATGCAGAGAGCTCATATATGAGCTTTCTGCATTACTTTTACCCTGCATTAAGCAATCACCTGCTATTTAATATTCCTGTATCCGATCATTACATTTTATAAACGTTCTACTATGTATGTCTTTAATGCATTCACTACTCTACCAACTTTAAATAACGCTTTTTTCTAAACTATTTTTGCTTTTCCATCAATACATGTATTAGCTTTAGCTTCTGCAAAGTATTCACTGTTCCACCAATATTAGCTTTAAGCAAGTATGTCTGAAACGTATTCTCAATAATAACATCATCAGCTTCTCCTCTGTGACATCAATATTAGCTTTACTCTTGTATTTACCTGTACTTAATTGGGTTCTCTTTGCCATCCTTATTAGCTTGAAACACGCTTGCCTGACACGTGTGCTCTTTCCCATCAATGTTAGCTTTAAGCATATATCAATGAAATGTATTTGTAAGCTTTAACACGTATGCCTGAAATGGATTCTCTATGCCGTCATTAATATGAGTTTTATACACGTATGCCTGAAATGGATATTCTATGGCATCATTATTAGTTTTAAACACGTATGCCTGAACGCATACGGAGTCTCCATGTCATCATCATTTGCTTTAAACACGTATGCCTGAAATGGAGTCTCTATTTCATCATCATTTGCTTTAATTTAAACACGTATGTCTGATTGGAGTCTCTTTGACACCATCATTAGCTTTGAACACGTGTGTCTGAAATGGATTCTCTATGTCATCATCATTAGCTTTAAACACGTGTGTCTGAAATGGATTATCTATGTCACCACACCATCATTAGCTTTAAACACGTGTGTCTGAAATGGATTATCTATGTCACCATCATTAGCTTTAAACACGTGTGTCTGAAATAGATTATCTATGTCACCATCATTAGCTTTAAACACGTGTGTCTGAAATGGATTATTTATGACATCATAAGCTTTAAACACGTACGTCTGAAATGGACTACCTTTGTCATCATCGTTCGCTTTAAACACCTATGCATGAAATGAATTTTCTATGTCATCATCATAAGTTTTGAATGCGTATGGCTGAAATGGATTCCCCTGTTCCTCTAGGCCATCAACATAAGCTTGAAGTATGCATGCCTGAAATTAATTCACTATCTAATCAAAATTATCATACATAATGTAGGTGTGTATGTCTGAATTATATTAAATTTGCTTTAACACCTTCGACATTGGCTTAACCCTTTGCTCCATGAATATTTATGTAAGTAATAATGACATCATTAATTAGATTAACATTTATATTAAATGACACATGACCAATAAGATATATGGCCATGGCAGAAACTAGAATCATACCTTTATTATTTCATAAACAAACAGAGCAGACCCTGATCAGACGGCTCCTACAGGAGCCGTCTGATTGTGTCTACTCTGTTTGCAAAGGCGCAGAAAGGCGTATTTATGGAGTTAAGGACAATATACGTCTTTTAGAAATGTATTTACTATTCCATCAACCTTATCGCTAAACACGCGAGTTTGTTAATAGGAAAAAAGTATGTAACGAATGCTTGGCAATTTCCTGGACCACCGTTATCATACGGTGACTATCTGTTATCTGTACGAAGCACCGCGCTTTCATCAATCAAACTATCATTTAGCACGTTACCAAGCCATAATGTGGTCCTCTTTGATGGAGCTAAATCCCTTATGAGTATGTATATGTATTAACACGAATTATATTTAAAAATGGATTGGATTCAAACAGAAGCCTGATAACCCGTGTGTCTGATTAGGATCAAATTTGATAGTTGATAAGTGGTTTGTTAAAAAGTGAAATAATATCAAAGACATTGAGGCAGATTTGAGTATTAGCGGACAGCAGTTTTATTTTCATATCAAGGTAAGAGTTAATCGATAAACAGCAACGAGTTCATACTCATTAAAGCTACACTTCCTCGTTAGTCGACAGGCGCGGCACTGAAACGTTATTTATGACACTGTCCTCACGACCCAAGTAAAGTTTCAGGCAATCGAGACTGGTTCCTATTTCGATATAAACGACAATGCGACACTGAAAGTTAGACCAGCCATTGAAAGACTGGACTTTCTCAACGCATAAAAGACAAAGAATTTCTTTGAATTAATTTTCTTCACGTGTGGAGTACTCCAAAGGATACGTACGATGGCAAAGAACTCTCCGTCTCTGTTTGTCTCTGTCTCTCGCTCTCTGTCTGTCTGGTTGCCCTCTCTCTCTCTCTCTCTCTCTCTCTCTCTCTCTCTCTCTCTCTCTCTCTCTCTCAACTGTGTCAACACATCTAAATCATGACAGAAACTATATAGACAAGTGTGTAAGACTTAGCGATGTCCCATTAGTGGTGCTTGCCTAGCTGCACGTAAGGTCATTTGACCTTGACTTTGGGCTTGTGGGCAGCATGGGCTGGGTGTGTAATGGAAGTATGGATGGTGCTTAATGTGTATATGCAATTCCATGCCAATAGCTATAGCTGTTAGTGAGATAAAAGACGATGAAAAAACTGTGACAACCAACTGCACCTAAAGTCATTTGACCTTGACATTGGGCTTGAGGGCAGCATGGGTTGGGTGTGCAATGAAAGTATATATGGCATTTAATGTGTAGATGCAATTCCATGCGAATAGCTACAGTGGTTAGGGGGATATAAGACGATAAAAAAAACTGTGACAACCAACTGCACGTAACATTTCCAAATCGTTTGACCTTGACCTTGGGCTTGCGGGTTGGGTGCACAATGAAAGTATGGATGGTGTTTAATGTGTATATGCAATTCCATGGCAATAGCTACAGTGGTTAGGGAGATATAAGACAATGAAAAAACTGTGACAACCAACTGCACGTAAAAGCGTAACGGACGGACAGACGGACAGGTGCAAAACATAATGTCCCCTGCCTGTCGTCACGGGGGCATAATAACGTAATATGATGTCAGTCAATCTAAAATATGACAAATAATGTTATATGGTAGCAGTAAACCTAAACAGGACAGATTGAGAACTAGGTAATATGATATCAATTCATCTAAAGTATGACACACCTAACGTAATAGTGTGTCAGTTCAACTAAAACATGACAGAACTAAGGTAGTATGATGTCAACACATCTAAATACATGACACAACTAAAGTTATATGATGTCACCACATCTAGTATAGTGTCAACATATATGACAAAAACTTACCTAATAAAGTGCAAACACACCTGAAAGGTGCACGTGGTTAACCCACTCTTAGAATAGACATATACAACCAGTGTGGACCTAGACCGTTTTACTAAAGATAGTACGACTGAAATTATCGTAAATTCTAGCATCTGACGACTGCAACTGGGAGTTACGATCGTTGTATGTCGTACGAAGTTAACATAGCTTGTCTCATGCTAGAATGCACAATAAAATTTAGGCTATCTGAGATTGTCTTAGCCCTTTTCTTCATGGATATTAATGTAAGAAATAAATGACATCATAAATACTTATTAGCTGATTTTTTTATAATATGGATTTTCTGTTTTGTTAAAAACTGTTGAATCAGAGCTGTATCTTGCCATAAACACAGAACAGACCCTATAGCAGCCGCCTGATCTGGGTCTACTCTGTTTGCAAAGGCATAGAATGGCGTATCAGGGTTAATTTAGGAATTTGAACTTGCAATATTTAATAAAATGGGTCCCTGGGTTAGAAGCCTGTGATGAAAGCGATTCTCCTTTCAAACATCTGATATGTAATTAAACCTATGCTTTATAACAGACAGTTTATCGGGATTACAATTGATCTATTTTATCATGCTACATATAACTTACGTTAACTTTGTTTCAGAAAGTGAGGGGGTTATAATTCTTCCTTCGAGATATCCGCAATCACATGTGAATAATAAAAGACTGTGCCTGCACATGCCCTGTACGTGCAGCCGGGACATTCTGCTGCTAAGACTCCGATGCGATGTACTAGAAAGTGATTGCGGATATGTCAGAGAAAATCGAATGTAACACAATCATATATGATCTGTCAAGCGAATGAAATGAATATTCATGTATATTTCCATGTTTTAAGAATATTTGACACTACATATATTACGTTGAAGAAAGTAGTTTGTATTCTGGGCCGGAGGCCTTATATTGCGAATAAAGTTTTGTCATTGTCATTGTCACTGTGATCATGGTCAGCACTGTTTGTTTCACACTTATGTTTTGCAGGTGTTAGCATTATTGCAAAAACTCTTTTTTCCAATAAAAGTTATACTTGGTCAAAATACATATTTAGATAAGTACATTTAGAGACTGAGGATCAACAGTCAAAGGCCAGATTAACAAACATTCCAAAAGGGTTGATGCTTGGAGTTTTATTTTAGTACAAATGCTTAATCGTTTGGATTACCTTATGCTATGGTGGTTAATCAGTTTTAGTTTTACTTTTAACCTTCTCCTCCATAAATACGCCTTTCTACGCCTCTGTAATGGTCAATTTTTGGATCCATTGTGTTCAATAGAGCATTTGCTCCTTAGGAGCAAATGCTCTATTAATCACAGTGGTTTCATAACTACAAAGTTCTAAAAAAAACTTTTCTCTATAGTTAATGCTCCTTTTCAGTAGATTTATTCAAAGAAGTTGGATCTAAAAATAGCGATTTCATATATTATGTTAATAAATAGTGAATATTACACGAAGTGACGATATGAAGGGCTGTTTCACATGAATGGTTGTTTGGCCGTGGTATTCTCACTCGCCGTCCCGCGGCTCGTGAAAATACCACGGCCAAACAACCACTCATGTGATACAACCCTTTATATCGCCACTTCGTGTAATATTCCATTTATTGTATACCTGTTTTACAGAAACAAAAGAATACAAAAGAACATCAGTATTCTAACTTCTTTTATTCAGAAACAGAAACCGCAGTATATTTATGAATGGCGCATTGGTTTACAACTACGGATCTTGTATTGCACGCTCGTGCAATACGGAAAATTTATCTGAGAGGTTGTATTGCATGATCGAATACATTCCTATTTTACTGCAGAAACTGACAGGTGTATAATAAAACACTATTCTATAACGTTTATAACTACGGACACTTGTTCTTGTTTGTAACCACTGACAGAGAAATATTAGAAAACATGTAGTAACCCTTTCCCTGGTCTGTGTTTGTAACCACTGACAGAGAAATATTAGAAAACATGTAGTAACCCTTTCCCTTGTCTGTGTTTGTAACCACTGACAGAGAAATATTAGAAAACATGTAGTAACCCTTTCCCTGGTCTGTGTTTGTAACCACTGACAGAGAAATATTAGAAAACATGTAGTAACCCTTTCCCTGGTCTGTGTTTGTAACCACTGACAGAGAAATATTAGAAAACATGTAGTAACCCTTTCCCTGGTCTGTGTTTGTAACCACTGACAGAGAAATATTAGAAAACATGTAGTAACCCTTTCCCTGGTCTGTGTTTGTAACCACTGACAGAGAAATATTAGAAAACATGTAGTAACCCTTTCCCTGGTCTGTGTTTGTAACCACTGACAGAGAAATATTAGAAAACATGTAGTAACCCTTTCCCTGGTCTGTGTTTATTCCAAATTTCAATACCTACTGTATATTCATGGACAAAAAAGTTATAATGAAATATGAAAGATGGAACATTGTAACCATTTTAGAAACTAAAGAAACAGATTTTTCAATTTCCACAATTTCTCCTACAGGAAACCATCTGGTCTTGGTCTACTCGGTTTGCGTGAAAACACATTTATATGAAGGAAATGGTTAAGAAGAATCTCCATTTAGGTATGGTCGTCACGGCTATATAGTTACACTCTAACCTGACGACTGTTGCCAACTCGATCGAAGATAATTAACCCTTTCCTCGCTGAAATTTCAAATTGACTACTCCAAATGTCAAAGAGGTAACGCATATCATAAACATTCAGGGGTTTCTTTCTAAAGAAAAATGAAACATGACAAACAGTGCAGACCTAGATGAGAGAAGGGTCATCCAGGAGCCCTCTCATCTGGGTCTACACTGTTTTCAAAGGACATTAGTGACTCATTATTCTCACTGAAAGGGCAAACTGTATAATTTATTAACTACTAATGAACATTGTGTCGCCCCACGAACACTTGCCAGAACGGGATGGACGGTTGAGTGAGTACTTAGACACTTAGGCCAAATGATGCCATTGAACAGAACAGAATAGAATAGTATGTCTTATATTGCAAATTACAGTAAAGCCAAGCTAATCCTTACTTATAATGAAAAAAGAACCGAGAAAAAAGTAGGCAGATCACTGTTTAACCCTTTCCTTCATATAAACATGTTTTCACACATTTGCAGAGTAGACCCAGATCAGACGGCTCCTATAGGAACTTGAAATATATATTTCGTTAGTTTCTTAAATGACTACAATGCTCAACTTTTTTTTCCATATTTCATTATAACTATATGTTGTCCACGAATATTCAGTAGGTATTGAAATTTTGAATAAATATAGAACAGGGAAAGGATTGATGCATTTGGACATTGTGTAGAATTTTCCAAGGACTTCACCTGGCATTTAGATGTTACCCGTCTTAACCCTTTGCTCCATTAATACGCCTTTCTATGCATTTGCAAACAGAGTAGACCCAGATCAGACGGCTCCTATAGGAGCCGTCTGATAAGGGTCTGCTCTATTTGCTTATGAAATAGTATAGATATGATTCCAGGGTTACAGATAAGGTTTTGATGCAATTGGGTATTTACTCTTTGATTTTTTACAGAATTGGGTATTTATTGGGTATTGGCAATTTTCGTAATTGTGTATTATTCATATTCTTATTAGGTATTCTATTTTATTTTTTTTTGCTTTTTGCTATATTTATTTGCTTTGTGTTACTCATGTTTTGAAAAACAATTGCTTTTCCACAATTTTAATTGGGTAAATATCCCAATACGCCCCTTATCTGTAACCCTGGATTCTACAGTTTCTGCCATGGCCAAAACTTGCTGTGTCGCTGTGAAATTATAACTATTAACCCTTCGCTTTCACGTCAATATATCTACCTGTAAATAGTGAAGACCCAAATGAGACAGCTCCTACAGGAGCTGTCTCATCAGGATCTGCACTATTTACAAGTTGATTGTGCAACCAGTGCACTCCACAGCAGTGATTGCACAGCGAAATACTTGTACACAGTGAAGATATATATAATTATACAACAGGACATGGGTAAAGAAGGAGAAATGTATTTGAAATTCAGCAAGAGAAGGGTTAATCTAATTAATATTCATGATTATTTCTTACATGAATATTCATGGAGTAACGGATTAGAGACCGATAAGGATACTTTTGTTCGGATAAAGAAGGTTTTACTTTACTAACATTTCCATGTATCAAAACAAACAATTTCGTGGTTTACATAAGTATCATATGTATATATGCACAATATCACTGTGTAAACCTCCCTTCGATACTTCATTTACCATGATTACGTTTGAAGATGGTCTGTTAAATGGCCATAGTTCTGTTGTTGATATATATATACCTCTCCATCAATCTAAAATCCATGTTGGAATGGATTAAGGCTTGTGGATTTAATAAGTATGCTTTTTAAGTGATCGCTTGAGAGGGTGTTTACTGTATAACCTCCAATTAGATATACATGTACCCTTGAAATTGGTATTTTGACACAACGCAGTTACCTCATCAGAGTAATTGTTATGATATCTACGCTTTCTGTGTCCCAAGGGCTGCAAAATCAATTCTACATCATTGATAATGTCTGTTAAACTAATAACAGTGTCTGCCGTATTTTTCTCAATTCTGCATGCAGTATTAACTGATCTGTTTGGATTTTTCTCGATACTGCAGTATCAACTGATCTATTTGAGGTAACTATGTAGACAAAATATCTAGTAACGGATATTTACCGTGTGACCAGGGGGCAGCACATGCGAAAATTTGATTTAAGAATTAAGCGAACGCAATGTTCGGGTTTTAACATCCACCAGTTGGGTGTCGTCCAAACATTACACTCGCTTGAAAAGAATTGGAAATCTAAAGTAGCGAACATTTATTCCTATCTCTGAAATGGAAATCTAAAGTACAGTAAAAACCACTCTAACGCGACCACCTAAAAGAGGTATAATTATGGATGCTAGATGCAGGTGTTAGCTTAATGCAGGACAAAGTAAAGCAAAAAGCTCCTATAGGAACTTTCTGCATTACTTTTGTCCTGCATTAAGCACCCACCTGCTTATAAAGACATCCATCTTTATTAATTAAGTGGTCGCATTAGAGGGGTTATACTGTACATACCTCCTATTGTGATCGTTTGTTTATTTCTCGTCACCGAAGGTTACCTTTTGGTGCTTTTTGGTAACTCGTCTCCGAAGGTTACTTTTTCGCTATCTCCGAAATACTTCTGTACAAATCTGGGACAGTAGAACCCCTCTAAAGCGACCAAATAATGAAAAGACGCGTGTCTTAAAAGCAGGTGGGTGCTTAATGTAGTCAAAATATCTAGTAATGGATATTTACCGTGTGACCAGGGGGCAGCACATGCGAACATTTGGTTTAAGAATTAAGCGCGCAATGTTCGGGTTTTAACATCCGCCGTTTGGGTGTCGTCCAAACACTACGCTCGCTTGAAAAGAATTGGAAATCTAAAGTAGCGAACATTTATTCCTATCTCTGAAATGGAAATCTACAGTACAGTAACACCACCCTAACGCGACCACCTAAAAGAGGTATAATTATGGATGCTAGATGCAGGTGGTAGCTTAATGCAGGACAAAAGTAATGCAGAAAGCTCATGCAGGAGCTTTCTGCATTACTTCTGTCCTGCATTAAGCAACCATCTGCTTTTAAAGACATCCATCTTTATTCATTAAGTGGTCGCATTAGAGGGTTTATATTGTACCTACCTCCTATTGTGATCATTTGTTTATTTCTCGTCACCGAATGTTACTTTTGGGTAGGGGTTACTCGTCTCTGAAGGTTACTTTTTCGCTATCACCGAAATACTTCTGTACAAATCTGGGACAGTAGAAGTAGAACCCCTCTAAAGCAACCACATAATGAAAAGACGCGTGTCTTAAAAAGCAGGTGGGTGCTTAATGCAGGACGGAAGTAATGCAGAAAACTTCTATAGGAGCTTTCTGCATAACTATCGTCTTACTTTAAGCTAACACCTGGCTTTAACTCATTCCCTCATATTGATTTGCCGTGTGATCAGGAGGCAGCACATGCGAACATTTGGTTTAAGAATTAAGCGCGCAATGTTCGGGTTTTAACATCCGTCATTTGGGTGCCGTCTAAAAAAGAATTGGAAATATAAAGTGGCCAATATTTATCCTATCTCTGAAATGGAAATTTGGAAGTACGTATCTCTGAAAAATTACTCAACATGCCAGAGGTTAACTGTAAATAACATAGTAACAGTCTATCTATCTACTAACAAGGAACTCGTGTTTTGCTGTCTTACCAAAACAGCCAATAACGTACACTCGAACAAGAACACAAACATGCCCCAAGTAGTCGTTATTCTATATTTAACCCTTCGCTTGCTATTCACGTCAATATACCTACCTGTAAATAGTGAAGACCCAGATGAGACAGCTCCTGCAGGAGCTGTCTCATCAGGGTCTGCACTATTTACAAATTGATTGTGCAACCAGTGCACTCCACAGCAGTGATTGCCCAGCGAAATACTTGTACACAGTGAAGATATATGTAATTATACAACAGGGCATGGGTAAAGAAGGAAAAATGTATTTTAAAATTCAGCAAGCGAAGGGTTAATAATAGAAATGGTCTATAACCATGTACTCCATGAATATTTATGTGAGAAATAATATATTAATGAATATCACTCAGTTTAATACATGTAGTTATAAAGGCATATGAACAACAAACGTTTTGGCCTGTGTAAAACTCTGTAGAATTAGAGCTATATACTTGCATAAGCCAACAGAGCAGACTCGGATCAGAGGGCCCAACAGGAGCCGTTTGATTTGAGTCTGCTCAGTTTGCAAAATAGTTATAAGATGTATCTATGGAGTTATAAGATGTATCTATGGAATAAACGCTTATGATTTTCCCTGTTAGGTTACATTGTATTAGTCTAAAGTATTATGCGTTGTATCGCCGAAAGCTGATTTTCTAATGACCCATTATGGTTTCATATTATTAAGTTTTTGCCTGCTGCAGGCGGATGAGTGATTACCTATGCAAACAGTTTGGATCCAGATGAGTAACTCTGCGTCTCATCAGGATCCCAACTGGTTTTTACTCTGACCGTGTTTTGTAAATAAATTCAAGATAAACCAACTGCGCCAACCGTCGGTGGTATTTTCTACCGACAAAGGATTCTCAGCAGGCTAAAGGTTAAGCAGACTACTGTACGTACAGTATGATAGAATACTTTTTCTGCCCCCCCCCCCCCCCAGTTCGGAATGGTAGACTGTGCAGACCGTGATCTCATGTCTCCTCCAACAACCACATGTTATTCGTCTCCACTGCTTATATCTGCCATTTAACTCTCTACTCCATAAGTTTGATGTGTTAACCCTTCCGTTGCCAAACTCTGTTGTCTGCTAACTTTGTCGTCTGCTACATAATTTCCTTTTTTTTTGTTTTTCTTCATTTTTGTTTCAAAAACATAGTAACAGTAACAAACAGTTTGGATCCTGATGAGACACCGAGTTACTCGGCGTATCATCTGGATCTAAACTGTTTGCATAGGTAATCACAGATCCGGCATTGGCAGCGAAAGGGTTAATATGCGATTTTAAAAATTAATCTAATTCATATTCATGATGTCATCATTTCTTTCATGAATATTCATGGAGTAAAAGGTTAACCCTTTCCCTCATATAAACGTGTTTTCACGCATTTGCAAACAGGGTAGACCCAGTAGAGGAGCCGTCTGATCAGGGTCTGCTCTGTTTGCTAGTGGATTTTGAAAAAAAGTTTCTTTACTTTCTGAAATGGCGACAAAGTTCCACTTTTCATATGGAATTCTACCTATTTTGTCCATGAATATTCAGTAGGTACTGAAATTTTGAATAAACATAGAACAGGGAAAGGGTGAACTTGTTACCAACGTATAAATTATACACAAACTATGCAACAATATGGGTGTAATCCTGTACCTAATACATGCGCTTTTTCATTTCTGTACAAATAAAGTAGACCGTATAGGAGCTGTCTGATCAGGGGCAGCTATATTTGCTAATGAAGCTATGTAGAACTCATTCTAAATGTTCTGTTATTCGCAAAAGTTCCATCGTTTAGGCCCCATTGTAAAATTTGAGTCAATGGATATGCATGCTGTGCAGTTATTGATAATTATTGAAACAAAGGGTTAGTGCGAGTTGTTGTCGGAATCAAGTACGATGTAAGTGAGAATACCATTTGTTACAAATGATACAATGGTAGAAGAAAAGCGATGATAATGATTGGTGTATTCAATTTTCATAATAAACGGCTTTTGCCAAAAACAAAATCAAGCAACTTTTCGTTTCTGAATGTGTTCGACAGAGTTCTAAATAAGATGCGTAAATTTAAACATTTTCAAGTATATATTATTTATTTCTCAACAAAACCCTATACTGTGACCATTCTTTAGAATCGTCTCGAAGAGACGATTCTAAATAGTGGTCACATTATAGGGTTTGGTGGAGAAATGACGATTTTAGTATCTGTAGCACTGTTTCGATTTTCTGTGACTCAGCCATCTAGGCAATTACGGAAGAACATTTCTCAACACTGTTTAACTACAGAAGGGAACCATTTCTTTTTAATGGCCATCTTGATAACATAACCTACCGATGCTAAGTGCAGTTCGAAACGTGCGTAGTCAGCGAAATTGCAAATAGCTTACTACAGCTACAATTTATTATAGCTAAAACAAGGTGGTTACTTTATAGCTGAAAGTTCATTCTTCACATTTCACAGTTCTCTCTTAATGTACTATAGATGTGCTAACTGGGAAGCATGAACTATGAGTTCGCACTACCAACTCAAATGTCACACAGTCCATATTTCATAGTTCATACTTCATTTTTCACAGTTCTCAATTAATAGATGTGCTTTGTGTGACGCACACGTACACTATGAAGCATGAACTATGATATATGAAATATGAGTTCGCACTGCCAACTTCAGTCTCCAAAGTTCATATTTTAAAGTCAACGATCTGTTCACACTTCGCATTTCTCAGTGCACACTTCCCTGTAAATAGTTCACATTTCTCAATTCCAGCATCGCATTTAGGCTTCAGTTTAGGCTATACTTCATATTTACACTTCATAGCTCCAAATGTTGTGCGTGTGTGTATACTAGTATACCCGATTAAAAATTAATCCATTGAATATTCACGAGTTTATGAATTCCCGGTATATATTCTTAACCCTTCGCTTGCTATTCGCGTCAATATACCTACCTGTAAATAGTGAAGACCCAGATGAGACATCTCCTACAGGAGCTGTCTCATCAGGGTCTGCACTATTTACAAGTTGATTGTGCAACCAGTGCACTCCACAGCAGTGATTGCACAGCGATACACTTGTACACAGTGAAGATATATGTAATTATACAACAGGGCTTGGGTAAAGAAGGAGAAATGGATTTTAAAATTCAGCAAGAGAAGGGTTAAGGTAAAGGATTAACACTTTTGTGCGGGACCCAAGTACATAAGACCTTTGTAAACTATGTAGGTCCAGACCATTTATAGACCCCACATCTTTAAATGAATCTACCGAAAACTAGCATCTACTAGAGGAATGGACATTTTTAGAATTGTGTAGTTTTGAAACCATTGCGATAAATATAACATTTGCTCCTATGGAGTCAAATACTCTATTTATCACAATGGTGTCAAAAATGACTTTTATAGAGGCGAGAAAAGGCGTCAGTAGGAGGGAATGGGTTATAGGCGTGTTGTAGCTTAATGCAGGATCAACGTTATGCTGAGAGGATCAACAAAACCATTACTTTCATCCTGCGTTAAGCAATCACTTGTTTTAACAGACATATATGTGCAACAGATGCATATTTATTCATAAAGTGGTCGAATGAGAGGGATTTTTAATGCCCCCATTGACGATTGTCGGGGGCATATTGTTTTTGCCCTCTCTGTTTGTCTGTTTGTTTGTTTGTCAGCAACTTTAACATTGGTCATAACTTTTGAGCCAGTACAGATAGAGACTTGATATTTGGCATACGATATGTATCTCATAAAGCCGCACATTTTGAGGGGTGACATGTCAAGGTCAAGGTCATCCTTCAAGGTCAGAGGTCAAATATATGGGTCAAATCACCGACTTTAACATTGACCATAACTTTTGGACCAGTAGAGATAGAGACTTGATATTTGGCATGCTGGTGTATCTCACGAGGCTTCACATTTTGAGGAGTGACATGTCAAGGTCAAGGTCATCCTTCAAGGTCAGAGGTCAAATATATGAGGGGGCATAGTGTTTCACAAACACATCTTGTTCTGTACGTGTATTCAATGACATACTGTAAAGACATCTGATATCCATTGGTAAACAGCTGCACAGATGGCATCCAGTAACAGTACTCTGAAAAAAACCTAAATATATTCGTTGAAAAAAACTTAATGACATTGAAACACGTAACAGGCGATGTAGACGAGAGATACAGCCAGCTCTCTTAATCGCAGTATCTTCGGGTATCGATTTTGACTGCTGACATGACAGACAAAAGTTCGCTCGCAAATTTCAATACGAGAGCCTTCTTTGAATTTCAAAGAAGATCTACTTCCGTTTCTATTTGAATGACGAAATTCTCAGACAGTTGATATCATGATCTTAATTTGGACCCAGTGTAAGAAATAAGTTTTATTGAGAATTTGTTCATATGGTGTTTCCAATGCTTTGTAATTGGTCTTGTATTTGGTGTTGACTGAAGAAGCAGACGACTATTTCTGTGGTGGAAGCGTCTGGATTTCGTGATGTGAGTGTGTCTCGTATTTGATTAGATACCAGGTCTGTGTGTTTTATTAACCCATTCTCTCCTAGACTAGTCTTCGCATAATCTACTGAAAAGGATCATTTACTAGAAAAAATGGAACATTAAGGTTTATTTAGTCTTGAAACCAATGTGATAAATAGAGCATTTACTCATGTGGAGCAAAATCTCTATTTATCACAATGATTTCAAACTACTGCTTTTACAAAGGCGTCCAAATGCGCCATGTAGAGGGAATAGGAACTTTCATCTTGCATTAAGCTATCACCTGTCTTTAAACTTCAGTGTTATTGTTTACACAATACAGCGCCTGTATCAATTCTGATTGTCTTTTCACTATGTTTGTGACTCATTTTGGTTCAGTATTCTTTCTTTTCAAGACAAATTGAACTTAATTACCTCGTTTATATGGACTCTTGTGCTAAATTTCTCTCTATACAATGCAGTAAAAAGGAAGGAAACGCCGAAGATGTATTTTACGGAATGTTATTAGGGCCATTACGATTACAACCCTCGCCTTTTTAACCATTGAGAGATTTGAGACGACGTCCAGCAGAGTCACCTATACTTTATCAGAGTTGAACATAAGTTGCCAAAAATAAAGTCCAGAATAGTCATCTACACTGTATTAACTCTTTTGGCGCCAAATTTAAAAGTGTCGTCTGCTATAATAATTTCATATTAAATATAATTCTAAACTAAATAAATATAAAAACCTGTATGCTTTGGCTAAAATAATACAGAAAACAGTGAAGTTCCAGGTCAGATGCCGCCTTGAAAAGAGGGCATCTGACCTGGGACTGCACTGTTTTCAATGGTGCCAACAGGCGACATTGGCGCCGAAAAAGTTAAATATGACCAAAAACGAACTGCACCTATCATTCACCATGCGTAGTCACCAACAGGTTATAAATTAAATATGAATTCATAGAACGCAACCGAGCATAGTCGCCTACAGGTTATTAAATTAAAAATGAATTCCTAGAACGTAATCCAGCAGAATCATCTAAAGGTTATTACGTTGAATATGAATCGCCAGAACGTAACGTGTAGTCACCTCCATGTTATTAAAGTTGGAACATATACAATGTATTACCAAAATGAGGACGATCTCATTTACTCTATGCTAAAGTGTCCGTTTGTTTAATCTAGGAGCTTTTTGCATGACGTTCACCCTGTATTAACCCATTCCCTCATATTGATGACTTTTGACGACTCTGTAAAAGTCACTTTGTGAAACCATTGTGATAAATAGAGCATTTGCTCCTTTTTCAGTCACTCAAGAGTCATCACCATGGAAAGGGTATGCAAACACGGATGAACCTCTCAGTCATTTCTGTCTCGTTAATAAAGAGAATTGGTAACTTGGCCAATTAAGTTCCACAAATTAATTACTGGATTGGAATCGAAGCTGACTGCTGAAAGCGATTCGATTTTTTTTTTTCAAAATGCTATTAGGAATGCTTCCGGGTTTCTATAGCTTCATTGACATTAAACAGAGCTTCACGATTTGATCACGCAATACAAGTCGTAAATTCAATTAAATAAGGGAGGGGAAAGTGGGTACTTAACATTTTACTATACCCTGTGTTATCTCGAAATCGTTACAGACTGGAAGAATGTTCCATTGTCCGGACAAACGAATATGATTCCTGTGCGTGATACAACGTTTCTTGCACTCATGTTTGAATTTCAACATAAATTTGTCAATTACATGTATTTGAAAAACAGAACACACACAAATATTTGAAGCATTTAAAGCTACAGCAAACAATGAATAGCCAAATATTAAGCCATGGTTATATGTAAACACCTTGTGTAAACGTTTTATGTGGATTGGACAACTAGACTCGAAAGTATCATGTTGTAATGAAAAAAAACACAAATGAATTATGAATTATTCCATGACCTGCATACAGAGCAAAAGATAAAAGTGCGTGTCCAAATACTAAAATCATTTCTCCCTAAAACGATATACTGTGACCACTGTGGTCACAGTGTAGGGTTTGGTGGAGAAATAAAGGAGCTATTCTTGCATTGTTTGCATTTTCTGTGTATTGGGAACAAGAATATTTCCTTAGCCCAATTCCTCATATTGATGCCTTATGAACCCTGTGTAAAAGCATGTAAAACTTGTGATAAATAGATAATTTTCTCCATTGGAGCAAATGCAGTATTTATCACAATGGTTTCAAAACTATTCAATTCTAAAGTGTTCCTCTTTTCTAGTAAATGCTCCTTTTCGGTAGGTTTATTCAAAGAGGTTGTGTCTAAAATTAGCCTATGAGGGAATGTGTTAAATCAGACAACGTGTCACACAACATCTTCTCACAAGAGACCACAAATCCTAGTAGGACTGATTTTGAGAAAGTGTTCGGGAAAATGCTCTAGATAGATATCGATTTTGGGATGACTGTTGTTTCAGCCGCTAGAAGAGACAGACGCCACGCCAAATCACCAAACTGTCCGATTCGCGTAGTAAATTTGTAAGTATTTTGACCAACGAATGGGAGATGGTTAGCCATATCTAACAACAATGTAGATCCAGATCTTGATAGCCTTTTACTCCATGAATATTAATGTTAGAAATAATGACGTCATGAATATTAATTTTTATAATAGCACATGAATACATGACTCACATGAATATTTATGTTATTTCATAAAGCAAACAGAACAGACCCTGATTAGACGGCTCCTATAGGAGCCGTCTGATCGTGGTTTACCCTGTTCGCAAAAGCATAGAAAGGCGTGTTTATAGAGTAAAGGGTTAACCCTTCTCTTACTGAATTTTAAAATACATTTCTCCTTCTTTATCCATGCCCTGTTGTATAATTACATATATCTTTACTGTGTACACATATTTCACTGTGCAATCACTGCTGTGAAGTACACTGGTTGCACAATCAACTTGTAAATAGTGCAGACCCTGATGAGACAGCTCCTGCAGGAGCTGTCTCATCTGGGTCTTAACTATTTACAGGTAAGTATATTGACGTGAATAGCAAGAGAAGGGTTAATATTCGTTCAGTATCGAGCTTCCACCTGCCTTATATACCCAGAACTGCAAATTGTTTTTGAATTACCATGTCAATTTTTATCCAATCTTCATTAAACTTTTCTGAAAGTGTTTGGGGAAATAACAACTTGACCAAGTTTGATAACCATTCACATATCGTCCCGGGAACTTCTTTTGCCGACGGGAAGCTGTTAGGTGGCGTGCAAAACATGTCGCCCTCTAAATTGACCAATTTTAATCCCAATCTTCACCAAACTTGCTGAAAACTTTTGTTGAAATTATATCTTGACCAAGTACGAAAACCGATCATATTGTTATAGACACTTCAGCATTACTGCCCTTGAATTGTCCACTGAATCATCTAATCATCAACAAACTTGCTGGAAAATGTCTCTGGTAATAATATATGGATCAAGTTGAATAACAAGTTACATGTATATCATCCCATGGCAGGCACTTCAGAATTGCGACCCTTGAATCCAAAATTAATCACATTATCCTTTTCTGCTCTTCGAATCATATAACAAAGTTGGGCGTATTTTGTGGCGTAGTGGCACTTTTGTTTTTCCCCTTTCCCGTATGTAAGCGCATTTTGACGCGTCTGCAAACAGAGCAGACCCAGATCAGACGGCTCCTATAGGAGCCGTCTGATCAGGGTCTGCTCTGTTTGCTTATGGTGTAATATAGATCTGATTCTACAACTTCTGCCTGAGCCGAAATGTCCTGTGTTCATATGCCACTATAAAAAAAACTTATTGATATTCATGACGTCATTATTAATGGTACACAGGCTACGTTGGTATTGTGGAAGCTGTAGAATCTTATCAATACCAATTAACGGACAAACATAACAGAGTCCAACCAAGCGGCTGTTGCAATGTCCGTCTGATCGGGGTCTTCTGTTTTCAAGGACACCATGTGCCAATGGAGTGTAATCACAATTTGTAAAGTAGCAGTATATCTGATTCAAATCCCACGTGCACGTGCGCACGATCGAACACACACACCATTACCACCACCACTGCACCATACCACACCACTCCACAAGACACCACGTGACATATTACATTGTACAACGTACACCTACACACGCGCACACATACACGCACACACATACGCACAGGCTCAAATGAATACATGTATGTGTAATATTTTTTGTAAATGGCATGTTAATGGCATAACCTGCAATACCAGTCCCCAGTTCCACGAACATTCTTAAGTTATTACTTAGCTAAGCCTGTTATTTAGAAATTACACAAGAGCATAATTTTTCATTAATTAGTGTTTATTGTGACACAAAGGGGTCAGAGGTTTCCTCCATTATCATTTTAAAAATAAATATTGTTTTTGATACTAACTGAAAGTGATCTAAATCAAAAACAATATTTAAGAATTTGTAACAGACTTAAGAATTTTACAAAAATAATTTTTGCTTTAATTAAATATTTCACGCAAAACCATCATTTTCTATTTAAAAATATAACAGAATGTCTCTGAGGATTGTGTTTAGATAAAATCATTTCACTTATCTTCTCTATATGCAAATGTAATACCCTTAATAAATTAAGCCTGGTATTAAGTAATTACTTAAGAATGTTCGTGAAGCGGGGGCCAGATCTATAGTAAACCATAAGCAATCAGAGCAAACCCTGATCAGACGGCTCTTACTCTGTTAGCAAATGTGGAAATGCGTTTCTATTATACAGACTACGCGTATCCATTTTTTATATATAAACATGCACACACATTTCACAATATAGACCTAGCGGACACATTCTTGTATACATAGACACGCGGACACATTTTTGTTATATTGACACGCAGACACATTTCTGTTATATAGACATGAAGTCACATTTATACTAAAAAAAGACCACGCGGACACAATTTATTTCTGTAATATAGACATGTTGACACATTTCTGTTATATAGCCACACGGACACATTTCTTTTGGATAAACACGTGGACGTTTCTGTTATATAGACACGCGGACATATTTCTGTTGGATAGAAACATGGATATATTTCTGTTGGATAGACACGCGGACACATTTCTGTTGGATAGACACATGGACATATTTCTGTTGGATAGACACGCGGCTACATTTCTGTTATAAAGATACGCGGTCACATTTCTGATAGATAAACTAACCGCCACAGTTTTGTTATAGAGACATCCTGACATATTTATGTTATATAGACATGCACACATACCGGTATTCTACTATATAGACACGCGGACACATTTCTATGATGTTATAGACACACGGACACATTTCTATTAAACACACACATTTCTTTAATGTAGACACATGGCACATTTTATGCAGACTACATCACAGCAGCCTCAGAATGATACTCCTGAACAGGAAACTGAATTACAAATTGACAGAAAAACCCTGTCGAGAAGTATATTAGTGTTCTGTGATCTAATCAGCTAGTCATTTCTGTAGTTTGATTAGCTATCACGTATGTGGTCTTTACATCCATGGTCAGCAATATTCAGCCTTCTCCAGTATACACAGGATTTGTCTTAAGCAGCCATCAAAAAGAGGTCTAATTATGGGACTATAAGAATTGTGGTAGCTTAATGCAGATCAAAAGTAATGCAAAAAGCTGCTGTAGGAGCTTTTTGCATTACTTTTGCAATACATTAAGCAACCATATTAAGACTCCTTTGTTCAATAAATGAATGACCTGCCTATGACAGGTTATATTGTATTTACTATATCCACCTCAGAAAGGCTGCAAAAAATCTTGGTTATGGGTCTCGTGATATTTGCAAACAATCTGAAACCAATGAGGCACTCAGTAACGTGTTGTCTCGTTAAAAATCCGAACTACTACTACTAATGATAAAGCACCTACTTTATAAATAAACATAGGTTTCTTTAAAAAGCATGTAGTTGCTTACTAGAGGACGAACGTAATGCAGAAAACTCATGCAGGAGCTTTCTACATAATTTTCGTCACCTATCACCTGTCTTTAACACCCAGAAATTGATCGTTGGGGTGGATTTTTACAATGATATAACCAATGATAATAATGATAAAAATAGTAATAATGGTAGGATGGTGTAGGGAACGGGAGGGTAAGGGTAGGGGTAGGGGTAGGGGTAGGGGTAGGGGTTGATTAGAGGTAGGGTAGGGCAGGGCAGGGTAGGGGTAGGGTTTGATTAGAGGTAGGGTAGGGCAGGGCAGGGTAGGGGTGGATTAGAGGTAGGGTAGGACAGGGCAGGGTAGGGGTGGATTAGAGGTAGGGTAGGGCAGGCCAGGGAATGGGGTAGGATAGGTAGGTAGGTAGTTAACTCTATACATAATACAAACGTCTTTTAACGACCCCCTTTCCCCGTAGGAGTAGTCTGATTGGGGTCTGCTCTGTCTGCTTAAGAAATCATATTAATCTGATTCCACAGTTTCTACCATGGTCACTAATTGTCAACATGCTAGCCTAGTTGTCAATCAATGATTACAATTTGTCGCCTGCATCAATTTTCACAAATATCAAACAGTTATGATACTGATGATACTCCAAGTTACTCGGCGTCTAATTTGGATCAAACTGTTTACAGTAAAATACCTCTAAACCGGACGTTAAATCTAGTATAACTATCGGTCTTGGAGACAGGTGGCAGCTTAATGCAGGGTGAAAGTCATGCAGAAAGCTCCTAGAGGAGCTTTCTGCATGACGTTCATCCTGCATTAAGCATCCACCTGCCTATAAGTATCTAAGTTCTTCTCTACTGAAGTTCGGTTAAGGGGGGTTTATTGGCAGTAAAAGAATTAATGATACAGTATATAAGTTAACCAAGCGATGGTCGTACTCCTTGTGTAGTATAAATAACTCCCTCATGAATATTCATGTGAGAAATAATGAATGTATGGCTATTAATTAGCTGAAATTCACAAGAGCATAATGATCAAGGAAATTGTTACTATGGTACATATTGTAGTAGTTGTAGAATCAGATCTATACTATTTCATAATAAAGACAATGGACTCCTACAGAAGCCATCTGATCTGCGTCTACTCAATTTGCAAATGTAACAAAAGTAAATATGAGGGAAGGGTTAGTGACAGTGTTTTCAAACTAGAGGCGTTGTGGATAAGATACTTATAAAAAGAACGTATAACCTTTCTAGAAGGGTAACTCGTTACTCGTGTTTCTGTAGGCTTATAACCTGTGAAGAAGAACAAATCCGGTGTCCTTGTAGCATATCAATACTATTTGTAGCATATCAATACTATTTGTAGCATATCAATACTATTTGTAGCATATCAAGAAGGACAACTCACGTGTCCTTATATCCTAGCAAGTAGGACACCTCATATGTCCTATAGCCTATCGAGAAAGACAACTCATGTGGCTTTATAGCCTACCAAGAAAGAGCGCATGTGGCCTTATAGCCTATCAAGAAAGACAACTCATGTGGCCTTATAGCCTACCAAGAAAGAGCGCATGTGGCCTTATAGCCTATCAAGAAAGACAACTCATGTGGCCTTATAGCCTACCAAGAAGGACACCTCATGTGGTCTTATAGTCTGTAAAGAAGGACAACTCATGTGCCCTCTTATGGCCTATCAAGAAAGACAACTCAAATGGTCTTATAACCTATCAAGAAGGACAACTCATGTTTCCTTAGGCTTACAGCCTGTTAAGAAGGAAGGACAGCTCGTGTGTGCTAATCGTTTATCAAGAAGGGCGAATCTGGTGTCGTACTTTAGCCTTTCAAGAAGGATAGCTCGTGTTTCCTTAGGCTTACAGTCTGTCAAGGAGGAAGGACACCTCATGTGTCCTGATGACCTATCAAGAAAGACATCTCATGTGTCATACTAGTGTTAAAAGTAGTAGAGATGGTAGTATTTATGAGTAATTCTGCGCCTAATCTGGATCCATAATGCCTACTCCAATTATTATTATAATTAATATTTTAAAGAAATGAAGATGAAGAAACCCCACCTAAAATTCTATGTAGCAAACGATACTCTTAGCGTACGGAATTTATTTGGCGGCGAAAAGGTTTAACCATTTCCTTCATATAAACGCATTTTCACGCATCTGCAAACAGTATACCAATGACCAGACGGCTCTTACAAGAACTGTCTCACCAGCTTATGGAATTATATAGATCTGATTCTACACTCTCTTTCACAGTCGAAAATTCCTTTGATTAATAACACTTTAAAAACTTGGGCTCAATAATATTCATGATATCATTATTTCTTACATGGATATTGAACAGATTCAGAATTTAACACGTAATTGGGTCTGTTTTAACACTTTCCTTCACGTCTTTTCACTCATTTGCTAACAAAGTAGACTCAGATCCGACGGTTCCCATAGGAGCCGTTTAATCAGGGTCTGCTCTGTTTGCTAATGGAATTTGATAGAAATGTTTCTTTACTTTCTAAAATGGCTACAATATTCAAACTTCCATATTTCATTATAACTATTTTGTCCATGAATATTCAGCAGGTACTGAAATTTTGAGTAAATATAGAACAGGGAAGGGGTTAAATATACCCAGGTATGTACGGCAAGTACGGCCCATGACCCCTGAAACTCCATCCAACATTGGACATTCGAAAAAGAAGTACAGTAGAACCCCTCTAATGCGACCACTTAATAAATACACATGGTTATCTTTATAAGCAGGTGGTTGCTTAATGCAGGGCAAAAGTAATGCAGAAAGCTCCTCTAGGAGCTTTCTGCATTACTTTTGTCCTGCATTAAGCTATCACCTGCATCTAGCACCCATAATTATACCTCTTTTAGGTGATTGTATTAGCGGGGTTTTACTGTATTACAGTTGCACGCGTATATGTAATTCACCCGTTGTCTGTATTTGCCAAGAGATCTTGGTACCCGTTGTCTGTATTTGCCAAGAGATCTTGGTACCCGTTGTCTGTATTTGCCAAGAGATCTTGGGTACCGTAGAACTTGTCTTAAGCGGCCATTAAAAAGAAGCATAAATCTGGATTTCTAACACAGGCTGTAGCTTAATGCAGGACAAAAAGTGATACAGAAAGCTCCTGTATGAGCTTTCTGTATCATTTTCATCCTGCATTAAGCAACCGGCTGCTTTTTAAGATGCCTATGTTCAATAAATAGTTAACCTTTTCGGCGCCAAATTTCTAAATGTCGTCTGCAATCCAATTTTGTTAAATCATTCGGTAAAAAAGAAAATAAGATATATAAATGAATAAAGTATACATAAATAGAAATAGAGTTTGAGACAAATAGTGAAGTCCCTGATCAGACGCCGCCTTGAAAAGTCGGCGTCTGATCTGGGACTGCACTTTTTGTAGTGGTGCATTTATGCGACATCGGCGGTGAAAGGGTTAAATGAGCGCTTAAGACAAATTCTACTGTAGATTACACATCCGTGATAATGGACTCTATTCAACCAATGAATGATAGAAACCATTGTCTACGTCGTATGTCTATGTCCAGTACAAATTATTATTATCGATAATATCCGACGATGACATCCGACGATATGTATCAATATCCGACTATGATTAAATTGTACCCTTTATTCAGCTATAACTATAAATATCCGGCTATAACTACCAGTGTCCGTCTATATATGTCAATAGACTGCATTACTGTCTATATCCGGCTAAAGTTATCAATATCCAACGCTGTAAGAAAACACCCCTCCATGTTGGCCTCTGTCTAGGTCAAGACGTTTGCTATTAACTACATATTTTCACCATTTAGGATGTCTGCAGAGGGCCAACTATCCACTATTTTATTCCAGAAATTAATTTAACATGCAACGCTGGTCAGATCATTTCTTAAATGTGTTAACCCTTTGCTTGTTGAATATTCATGTTAGAAATAATGACATCATGAATATTGATTGGATTATATTTTATAATTGCATATGAACATAGACCATTTTTTAGAATCTATAGAAATTGCAGATCTGTATTATACCATAAACAAACAGGGCAGACCCAGATCAGACGGCTTCTACAGAAGCCGTCTGTTCTGGGTCTACTCTGTTTGCAGCCGTCTGTTCTGGGTCTACTCTGTTTGCAAAGCGTCAAAAGGCGTTAATATGAGGGAAAGGGTTAAAGAACGTGTGTCCTATCTTATGTCTCTTGAAGGAAGCAATGCGACTAGTTAAAGATGTATTGATTTTCGTATTAATCAATTAATAAACATACAACAAAAATAATGCCTACAACCAATTTTCCGACAGGATATATTTGTTCACCTAAATATTAACGCTATCCGAATAGTTAAATTATTAAAAAGGAGCCTCCTTTTTAGAAACGGGGATTTGTACGGAAATCAGCTGACATCATCGGCCAAGTTCTGAATGACTCCGATTCTATTTCGGAACAACGCTTTGAATATTAATTAGGTTGTTATCACATATACAATGGCTTACACTGGTTGCTGACCTACATATACATCGCATACTTATTTCCGGTATGTAAATTTGAATCTTACGACAGATTCCGGCCAATGGCGAACGCTGTTCCGTTGGTTTCCTTAGCAATCCATTTTTCTATTTTTTCGACACAAACAACCATTTACTAACCATACTGTTTAATGTTAAATAAGTGTTAAGGTACATAGTTTCCGATTCTAAAGTCAGTTTGAAACGCAAAATTTGCGGAAATTTGCGCAGCATACATCTTTAAATAAAACGCGTCCAAAAGATGACAAAGTTGACAAATGCAGTAAAATCGACTTATAGCCGAAATTAAACTAGCTAATTATTCACGGTTATTGATGATGTACTAGAGGCAGATACATTCTCCCATTTACATTTTTCTCTGCAGAATGTGGGTAGGTAAGCTTCAGTGACAATCTGACAGGTACGCTAGCTAAGCTTCAGTGACAATCTTGAGAAATGAAACAGGTGACGACGGGTTAATTAAAATTGTTTTGTATGGCAGTAAATGAATAAGTCATCGAATTTAAAGGTACATGTACACCAGCAACACAATAGAATATCCAACAGAATAGTTGGCATGTTTGAGTTAAGCTTTTTAAAAACCCTCTACTCCATGGATATTCATGAAAGAAATAATACCATCATGAAAATTACTTGTTATGATAGCACATGGACACATGCATTTTCGGCCATAGCAGAATATGTAGAATCATACCTATATTATATCCTAAGCAAGCAGAGCAGACCCTGGTCAGACGGCTCCTACAGGAGCCGTCTGATCTGGTTCTACTCTGTTTGCAAAGGCGTAGAAAGGCTTTTTATGGAGTAAAGGGTCAACTCCTCTCTGGAAGTGTCAATTGATCCTAACGACTCCTACCACAATATGTTTATGTACTACATGAAGCCAATTATCCACATAGGACTCGAACTACTGCAGGGTTGATATTATTTATCCTCCACATATGGCGTCCATTGACCATGGACTGCATCTTATTGCCGCCATCAATTGCAATTTCAAACCAGGAGGAAATATTTGCGTTTGGTATTGCTTCTGTACCAGATTTCCCCTACTTCAGTCGTTCAATAGTCGAAGACAGATCATCTTGAGCGTCATTCAGACATATAATAATTAATTTTCTGTCTCACTAGTGAAGGGATTTGACCCGTCCCCTCATACAAGCACGTTCAGTTTCAATTAACAAATTACTTAAAGGATGGTCTTCTCTTTCAGACATACTCGGTACGAGCCCAGACTATATAAGCGAACTATTTCCAAATACATTTGAAATGTCTACCCAATACAGCCTCGGAAATAGTGATAATTTCCTAAGTCCATCAAGAAGGACTGACATACTGTCATACCTTCTTCGATAAAAATGTGGAACGACCTTGATAATGGTATAGCGAAAGTCAAAATCATTCAGTTTATTTAAATCCAGCATTTCAGACCGCTATATTAGCCAGTTTTACCTATGTTGAGACGGTTTCTATTCAATACAGTAAAATCCATCTGAACCGGAATTCTAGTAAAGAGGAATTTAGATATTTTTAGGCAGGTGGCTGCTCCGAGAGGAGCTTTCTGCATGACTTTCACCCTGAATTAAGCTGCCACCTGTCTCCAAGACTTATATTAAATCTAACGTCCGGATTAGAAAGGTTTTACTGTACATCATGCCCGTCTAAGAAAAAACTACAGTAACTTAACCCTTTCACCGCCAATGTCGCAAAAATGCACCACGACAAATAGTGCAGTCCCAGATCAGACGCCGCCTTATCAAACTCTATTTCTATATATGTGCTTTAATCCTTTGAAATTTGCATTTATTTATCTCATTTCCTTATTTTGCGGAATGATTTAACAAAACTGGATTGCAGACGACAATTAAGAAATTTGGCGCCGAAAGAGTTAAACAGTGGCTTTTCTTGAACCACTTGCGTGGCAGTTGCAACTCTGGTCTTGAGGATACGGAACATGTCTTTTTTCATTTAAGCGCTCTATTCAAACCAAACACTTGAACTTTTCCGGAATATCCGGACTGTTCACCCATTAAGTATTCAAAATTGTTATATGTACAGTAACATCCCTCTAATGCGACCACTTGATGAATAAACATGGCTGTCTTTATAAGCATATGTTTGCTTAATGCAGGAAGAAAGTTATGCAGAAAGCTCCTATAGGAGTGTTCTACATAACATTCGTCCTGCATTAAGCTACAACCTGCATTTGCCACTGTGAATTATGCCCCTTTTTGCTGGTCGCATTAGAGGGGTTTACTGTATTATAACATTTCAAGCAATAACATATGATGTTTAACTTGAAAATACGGATAAAAATGCCTTTGCAGACATGGTCTGTTCTGTTTGCTTATGAAATCATAACAAATCTGACTTTACAGTTTCTTCCTATACCCAAATCCTGTGTATATTATCATTTCTCACATACCTTCCCTTATCTCCGAGTTAGAACAACGGGTTAAGATTTCCTTATCTGTAACACGTGTAAGATCACTTTAGAACATATATGACGTCATACGTCATATATGACGTCAAATTATAGAAACCGATGTTTACATGTCATTTAAACGGCGAAAATACACTTTTTTGTTATGTGAGAAAAAGAATCTGATGCTCGTTGTTTTTTAAGATCACATGTTCCTAAACTCACCAAGAAAATGTCATTAAGCTCGCCAAGGCTCGCTTAATGACATTTTCTAAGGCTCGTTTAGGAACATGTGATCTTAAAAAACAACCCGCAACATATCCTCTATGTATGTCATTATAAAAGTTCAGCTAATACATAATTGTTTACAATGCCATCATTTCCTACATGAATGTTCATGGAATAAATGGTTAACAACTACACGCAGTCAGTACCATGAATTGGAATCGACGTTATTTACTGAGATCAATTTTAACAGCAAAGCCATAAATTCACCTTTGTCAAAAAAGCTATTAGAAGTCTTCCTGTGGCCTATAATTTCACTGACATTGAACAGAGGTTCACAATATCACCACGCATTCATTATGCCATAAACTAAATCTAGCAGAGAAAGGAGCTATTTAGTGGTACATGTATTATATTATCTTGAATTCCTCGGAGATTTGAAAGACAGTGATACCATCTAGTCAACTCTAAAAACAAAAATAATCCAATCTTGTACGATATATAAACCAGTCTATAAGTAGAAGTACGCTTTTCAAACCAAGCTATACATAAGTATGTACACTGGCTGCATCGAATGAATACCTTGAATTCAAAACGTGCGTTAGTGTAGTGAAAATGAGGTCTGCTTAATCTCCGATCTGATGCCGTTGTCATTTACTTCTGATTCGTTCAAGCTCTTGAGATATTATTGACAGAGTGTCAAACAGTTTGGATTCTGATGAGACGCCGAGTTACTCAGTGTCTCAGCTGCATCCGAGCTGTTTGCAAATATCAGTTAGGCCGCGCTTAGCCGGCGTAGGGTAAATAGATACTCAAGGACAGGGACATGCTCAATGTTCTCTTTTGGCATTGCTGTTTTGCTTTCGGGAGTCTCCTACTTTCAGCATTTAAGGTGAAATTTAAAAAAAAAAAAGAACAGAAAAATGCTTAATCCTTTGCCTGCTTAGCATGACCTTACTAGCATTTGCCAACAGCTTGGATCCAGATGAGAAGCCGAGTAACTCGGGATTAGTAGGATCCAAAATGTTTTCCACTCGGATACGTTTTAGCAATTTCAGGGTAATCATGCGCTGTGCAATACTATGGCTGATCAGTCAACATGAACTTGTCTTTCTCCCATTTATCCATGTTTTATTAAGTCAAATAAGGCGGCTGATAGCTTAACCCTTTACTCCATGAATATTCATGAAGAAATAATGACATCATGAATATTAATTAGATTATTTTTATTATGCACATGGACACATGAGGCGTTACCCATGACAGAAACTGTAGAATCATATCTATATTATACCATAAGCAAACAGAGCAGACCCTGATCAGACGGCTCCTATAGGAGCTGGCTAGTCTGTTTCCTTGGTGATTAATATTTACCTGATTCTAAAGTTTCTTTCGCAGCTAAAAACTTCCTCGTTAATGTGCAATTATGAAGGTTCAGTCCATGAATATGTACGAAGTAACAAGTTCTTATATTAATATTCATAGGGGGAATAGAGGGATAGAAGTTCATTAGCAAACAGAGCAGGCCCTGATCAGACGGCTCCTACAGGAGCCGTCTGATCTGGATCTACTTTGTTTGCGAAAATCGTTTTTATGACGGAAATGGTTTGAGGAGTGTTCGGAACAGTCTGTCTAGACACCAGCGGTGGCCTTTCTCCATTCGTAACTACTCGTCTTATTCCGTCAAGATTTCGTAGAAATAGCCGAGGTGTTCCGAGTGCACCTTTCTGTACCGACGGTACTCCCAAGCACTTTCGTTGCAGTAACTATATCAAAGGTCTTTCTGTTCTCTGATGTTCTTTCACCGCTTCTTTTGTTTTACTCTTTCTCTGCAGTATCCATACCTTAAGTGTAACTATGACAAAGGTCTCATAGGGCAGTTGACCCATAAGACAATAGCCATGTAAGACAAGTTACCCACAGGACAGTTCACATACTGGAAATTCACCCATAGGACATTTGACTTACAGGACAATGGCCCCATAGTATAATTGACACATAGGGCAAAAGCCCCATGGGACAATAGCCCTATATGACAATAGCCTAATGGGACAGTTGCCCCCGCGATCTATAAAATAAAGCATGAAATGAAAAAAAACTGCAGGTAGTAGCATGAGTAAATATGCAGAAGACCGTGTAGACCAATTAGAGCTCTTGTATTTACCATTAACCCGAGTTCGTTGTCATTTGCTAACAGCGTAGACCCAGATCGGAGAGCTCCTACTGAAATCCTCTCGCAAATGTTACCCTTTCATACTGCATGGACTCTACCAATAAGCAATGATGGACTGTTCAATTCTGATAATTAAGTGTTGAAAGGGATAAAAGCGTGACGTGTAAACATATACAAAACAGAAAACAATAGAACCTGTCTTAATCGGACACAAAAAAAGTCAAATTATGGGTCTATATGGCAGGTGGTAGCTTACATGTGATACAGGTGAACAGTAATGCAGAAAGCTCATATAGGAGCTTTCTGCATTACTTTTGACCTGCATTAAGCTACCGCCTGACTTTTAACACTCCTATGTTCAATGAATTAATATCCGCTTAGGATAGGTTCTACTGTAGTTTCTAATCAAGATGAAGAAGGGAGTATGCTTTGTTATGACTCTTCACAAATTTACAACAACAAAAATATTATTTTGGGTAGATAAGGGCAAAGGAATATGCTCTGATAAGATGTCATTGTCACACAGGGACTACGTGGCCCAGTCAACTTCCTTGTGTACCTCTTTGTTTCGTGCAGTGTAAACCCGACGATTTTACTTAAACCACACAACTTAACCCTCACTTCATTCTCACTAGAGACCTCGTATAACTGTTTTGAGAAAGTCTTTGGGAAATTGCTTTATCGATTTTGGTATGACTGTTGTTTCTGTCGCTAAAATACATAGAAAGCCACACGAAACCAACAAAATCATGGGGTTTCTTGGCAGAGTAACACCATATAATATAGATGTTGCTTTTTTTAGCGTTTCGGGCTAGATAACACTTGGGCATTGCCATCACTGTAGATCCAGATCGTGGCGTCTTAGTAGGATTAAAAAATATGAGTTTCTTTAAAAGCTAGTGGTTGATTAATCTGGATCGAATGAAAGTTGTACAGCGATTTCCCTTTAATCATTTTCCTTTTGAACATGTATACATGAATTGATCACTTCATGAATGTTATTATCAGGCAATTTAACATGGAATTAATGGCCTAGAAACAAAAGTATGATCAGATCTGTATAATTTCATATGCCAACATAGCAGACCCTGATCAGACGGCTCCTACAGGAGCCGTCTGATCTGAGTCTACTCTATCTGCAAAGGTGTGAAAAGGCATACATATAATTATGGTGTATAGGGTAAAAAAATAAACTAGAAGTTTAACATTTTTCATGTAAACTGTTACATGTAGAAATGCAAATTTTATTTGTAACTTATTCAAAATAATTTTGAGGAAATCATGGTCAAACTATTTCTTGTGACACAAGGTGTCTGACGTCAAACTATTTCTCGCGACACAAGGTGTCTGACGTCAAACAATTTCTCGTGACACTAGGTGTCTGACGTCAAACTATTTCTCGTGAAACAAGGTGTCTGACGTCAAACTATTTCTCGTGACACAAGGTGTCTAGCGTCAAACTATTTCTCGTGATACAAGGTGTCTGACGTCAAACTATCTCGTGACACAAGGTGTCTGACGTCAAACTATTTCTCGTGACACAAGGTGTCTGACGTCAAACTATTTCTCGTGACACACGATGTCTGACGTCGAACTATTTCTCGTGATACAAGGTGTCTGACGTCAAACTATTTCTCGTGACACAAGGTGTCTGACGAAATATCCCGTTTCTCCGAAATGTGTACATTAAGTGAATATTTGGGGCAAAAAGGGACCTTTCTGTACATGCAATCGTACTACATGTAGTCCATATATGGTCGTTTACACTAGTCATTTCCTTCGTATAAACGCCTAAACATGTGTTTGCAAATAGAGCAGACCCATATCAGATGACCCCCCTCTTACCAGGGTCTGTCCTGTTTGCTCATGAAATGATGTAGATATGATTCTACAGTTTCCTATAAAAGAGAGTTCGAAATTTAATTTTTTTGTGTTTGTGTATGATGAACCTAATGGAGCCGTCTGATCTGGATCTACTCTATTTGAAAGACACAGGGAGGCATATTCATGGAGTAAAAGGTTATTATTCTTTTGTTAGATTCGGCGAAGTATTGATCATAGATCTTGCCCAGGGTTAGGGAGAAACTTTATTCATTTTCACGAATAGACACTAGTGAGCGAGGAACGTGCATGACCTTGTAAGCATGAAATGCAAGTCATCATGCTTACCGCGCAATTCTGACAATCAATTGTTTATCAGCGTTATTTCCTTACCTTTACAACGATACAGTAGACGTTGCTTATAGCGAACGAATAACGATTAAACATTTGGGGGACTATTCGAGCAGATGGCTGCTTAAACCTTTACTCCATAAAATTTTAATATTCATGCAAGAAATAATGAATATTTATAATGTAAACTTTCGAAGGAAATGTTCTGCTTTGACAAACACTAAAATCAGATCTGTTTCATGTCAAAAGTAAACAGAGCAGACCCTGATCAGACGGCTCCTTACAGGATCCGTCTGATCTGGGTCTTCTCAGTTTTCAAAGGCGAATTCATGGACTAAAGGCTTAATGCAGGTCGATACAGGATAACCTGCCTACAACGACCGTATAATGAATAACTATTGAGGGTCTGTTTGAGCAGATGACTGCTTAATGCAGGCTGATACAGTATAACCTTTATATAGTAACCGTATAGTGAATAAACAGTGGGGGTCTATTCGAGCAGATGGTAGCTTAATGCAGGACAAAGTTATGCAAGAAGCTTCTGTGTAACTTTTGTCCGACATTAAAATACTACTTGTCTTAAATACTCCCGGAATTTGACTTAGTCTGAATATTCGTTATAGATAGGTTCTACTGTTTCCCTGCGGATGTTCTGCTGTCCAACAAGGATGATATCTATGGAGTTTTTTAATGACCTTCAAACGGCAAGCCATGTCATACCTAATCGAAGATATACATTGATAAGACCAACAATTCCTGACAAGTATCTGATTTTATTTTAGCAAGGTATGATTGTTAACCCATTTGCGCACACGGTCCCATATATGGGATATATGCAAACAGTGTAGACTCTGATCAGACGCCGCATGATGCGGCGTCTGATCAGAGTCTACACTGTTTGCTGATAGGAATTTCAATAAAAACAAAACGAAAATGAAAATTTAGGCCAGGCATCCCTGAGATAAAAACCAGAGTAAACCCAGACCAGATGACAAACTGTGTACATAATTATGCTATAACAAAACCTGAGCTCGTTTTTTTCTTACCTGGGTGTTCATGGAATCGGTTAAGATACATATTGATAAGACCAAAATGTAATGTGTAACTATTTCCATTTTATGCTTTGAAACTTTCATTTTTACCAGGATGAAAAACAAGTGCCTGCGCAATCTTCGATTTGCTGAACTTTTCAATGCTATCCCGATTTGTTCAATCCTTTGAGAAACTTTTGACAGAGTGTCAGAGGTACTCGGCGTCTCATCTGGATCCAAGCTGTGTGCAAATGTGAAGCACACTATAATTAGCGGGCTATGGATGGTGTAATAATCATTAATGCAGATAAGAGGATTTTTAGGAAATTTAAGTAAAACATATTTTTATATTCCATCGCCAAATCTTGTCTGGCCGCTACTTATTAACCCATTCCCTCAATTGACGGCTTTTGACGACTCTATTAAAGTCACTTTGGGAAACCATTTTGATAAATAGAGCATTTTTTTTTGCTCCTATAGGAGCAAATGCTCTATTTATCACAATGGTTTCAAGCTAAAAAAAATATTTGTTTCATTTTCTCTAGTTAATGCTCCTCTTCGGTATGTTTATTCAAACAGGTTGTATCTAAAATAGCATATGAGGGAATGGGTTTATTTTAACTAAGTAAGACAAGGTTTGTCTGAGAAATAAGAGATTGTGATATCTTACCTTCGTCTTTGATATTAACCCTTTACTCCATGAATATGCATGTAAGAAAGAAACACGTCATGAATATTGATTAGAATAATTTCTATAATGGCATATGGACACGAGAAACTTTTGTCATAGTGGGAATTGTAGAATCGAATATATATTATTGATAAGCAAACGGAGCAGATCTTGATCAGGTAAATCCTATAGGAGCTGTCTGATCAGGGTTAACTCAGGGTCTATGCTTATAAAACGTTTAGTTGAGTCTGAGTTCGTTCTCAAGTTTTTGATTGGTTGAGAACTCAAATCTTACCAATCAAAAGCTTGAGAACTCAAATATGGCCAGTCAAAAGCTTGAGAACGAAACTCAGACTCAAATAAAAGCTTTATAAGCATGGACCCTGTTTGCAATGGTGTAGATAAACGTATATATTGGGTAAAGGGTTACTAACTCTGTTACTATTTGCATTCCGATTCTTATGGGTAATAGAATGCAAGATTAATAATAAATCTGCTGTAGATTTATCTTTTCTAAGCACGAACTGACAACTTGATATATACCATTGTATTCGGAGTAACACAATGTGGTATTACAGTCAAGTCTCGCTAATGCAACCACATGATGTATTAACCCTTCGCTTGTTATTCGCGTCAATATACCTACCTGTAAATAGTGAAGACCCAGATGAGACAGCTCCTGCAGGAGCTGTCTCATCAGGGTCTGCACTATTTACAAGTTGATTGTGCAGTCAGTGCACTCCACAGCAGTGATTGCACAGCGAAATACGTGTACACAGTGAAGATACAGTAAAACACCGCTAATGCGACCACCTAAAAGGGGTATAATTGTGGGTGCTAGATGCGGGTGGTAGCTTAATACAGGTCAAAAGTAATGCAGAAAGCTCCTAGAGGAGCTTTCTGCATTACTTCTGCCCTGCATTAAGCAACCACCTGCTTATAAAGACACCCATGTTTATTCATAAGTGGTCGCATTAGAGAGGTTCTACTGTATATGTAATTATACAACAGGGCATGAGTAAAGCATTGACTTTATGCTAAATTTTAATAAACAAATTACAAAAATGTGCCAAAAAGCTGGAATGCAGCTAAATGTTTTATTAAGGCTAAGTAAGTTCTTAAGTCCTGAAAACAAAATTCTATATACAAATCTTTCATTCGTTCAAACTTTAATTACTGCCCTTTGGTTTGGCATTTCTGTACGTCAACACAGCCTGACGTACAGAAATGCCAAACCAAAGGGCAGTAATTAAAGTTTGAACGAATGAAAGATTTGTATATAAGAAACTCCAACACAGGGCGTTGCGTATCACCTTCAATGACTTTACATCATCATACGAACAACTTCTGGAAAGAGCAAACATGCCAACTCGACACCTGAGCAGAATAAGAGGCATAGCTCTAGAATCTTTTAAATGCCTATACAAACTGTCACCTTCTTATTTACATGATCTTGTTAATTTTAAAAATAATTCTTATTCTTTCAGGTATGTAAATACAGCAGAAATACCCTCTGTCCAAACATCAAGTTATGGTAGGAAGTCGTTCAGGTATGAAGCAGCCCAGGTGTGGAACAGTCTTCCAAACAGCTTGAGATGTATAGATAACTTTAAGGAGTTTCGAAGACTGATACGCACCTGGACTGGTCCATCCTGTACATGTTCAATGTGCAGTTGACCCCCCCCCCCTCGCTTTTTAGTCTGCTTTTTTCTGCTTTTGCTTGTGTTTGTTTTATTTGTTCAACTGGACTTGGATAGTCCTAACTGATACATCTGCAAATATATCTAAATTAAACATACTACATATACACAGTCCATATATGAAATGCAGCAGAAACTGTATGTTTTCTGTTTCCTTTCATCTCTGGAGGAAGACTTTATCCAGTCTGAACTTTGAGCTCTCAGCAAGCTTTTTCCAATTAGAGATCTCTTTTGTTTGCATTCTGTGATGTCATGTGCAATTGTTTATAATGCTTTTTGCTTTAGTTTTTCTGCTGTCTGTATTTATATGTATATATTTTTTGTTTTTTATGCTTGTGCCTCATTTCTGCTTGCATTTTTTTTTTTTTTTTTATTTCTTAGAGCATGTGCCTTTTTCAGTGTTTTTCACTTGTCTAGATCCTCATAGCTCCCCAAATGTTTTTAGTTTTTGTCTGTGTCGGACAATAGCTTATAAGTAAAGTTTTATGTTTTGTTTGTAGCTGACTTATAAATTATATGCTTTTCTCTTACAGAACTTTCTTTTTTACAGGTATCCTTCTCTTTGTTTTACTTTTTGATATGTTAATGCTTTTGTTTAATTGTCGGCAAATAGCTATATGCTAATGTTATTTTATTGATACAACCGACGTTAAATAAAGCTTCTTGTATCTTGTATCTTGTAAAGAAGGAGAAATGTATTTTAGAATTTAGCAAGAGAAGTGTTAACATAGGAGTCTGCAAAAAGGAGATGGTTGCTTATCCCATTCCCTCATAGGCTGTTTTAGACCCAACCTCTTTGAATGAATCTACCGAAAAGGAGCTTTAACTAGAGAAAAGGACGATTTTTAGAATTTTGTAATTTGTAATTTGAAACCATTGTGATAAATAGGAGCAAATGCTATATTTATCACAATAGTTTCAGCAGGTGACTTTTGCAGAGGCGTCAAAAGGCGTCAATATGAGGGAATGTGTTAATACAATGCAAAAGTAATACAGAAAGGTCGTATAAAAGTTTTTTTTACCACTTTTGTACTGTATAAACGGAGCTCTAGATAAAATGTGTAAGTTTAAACATTTTCAAGAACAACTTCTTTATTTCTCCACCAAACCATGTGACCACTCTTTAGAATCGTCTCTTCTAAAGAGTGGTCACAGTGTGGGGTTTGGTGGAGAAATAGCGATTTTAATATTTGATTATGTACTTTTATCTGCAGCTCTGTATAGAGCTACCACGTGATTTAAAAATCTAGAATTATAATTTGATTGAGTGGTCGTATTACTGGGACTTTACTGTGTATAAGGTACCGGAGAGTGGTCGTATTAGCGAGACTTTACTGTGTATAAGGTACCGGAGAGTGGGCATATTAGCGAGACTTTACTGTGTATAAGGTACTGGAGAGTGGGCATATTAGCGAGACTTTACTGTGTATAAGGTACTGGAGAGTGGTCGTATTAGCGAAACTTTACTGTGTATAAGGTACTGGAGAGTGGTCGTATTAGCGATACTTTACTGTGTATAAGGTACTGGAGAATGGTCGTATTACTGAGACTTTACTGTGTATAAGGTACCGGAGAGTGGTCGTATTACTGAGACTTTACTGTGTATAAGGTACCAGAGAGTGGTCGTATTAGCGAGACTTTACTGTGTATAAGGTACCAGAGAGTGGTCGTACTAGCGATACTTTACTGTGTATAAGGTACTAGAGAGTGGTCGTATTAGCGAGACTTTACTGTGTATAAGGTACTGGAGAGTGGTCGTACTAGCGAGACTTTACTGTGTATAAGGTACCGGAGAGTGGGCATATTAGCGAGACTTTACTGTGTATAAGGTACTAGAGAGTGGTCGTATTAGCGAGACTTTACTGTGTATAAGGTACTGGAGAGTGGTCGTACTAGCGAGACTTTACTGTGTATAAGGTACCAGAGAGTGGTCGTATTAGCGAGACTTTACTGTGTATAAGGTACTAGAGAGTGGTCGTATTAGCGAGACTTTACTGTGTATAAGGTACCGGAGAGTGGTCGTATTAGCGAGACTTTACTGTGTATAAGGTACTGGAGAGTGGTCGTACTAGCGAGACTTTACTGTGTATAAGGTACCGGAGAGTGGGCATATTAGCGAGACTTTACTGTGTAAAAGGTACTGGAGAGTGGTCGTATTAGCGAGACTTTACTGTGTATAAGGTACCAGAGAGTGGTCGTACTAGCGAGACGTTACTGTGTATAAGGTACCAGAGAGTGGTCGTATTAGCGAGACTTTACTGTGTATAATGTACCAGAGAGTGGTCGTATTAGCGAGACTTTACTGTGTATAAGGTACCGGAGAGTGGTCGTACTAGCGAGACTTTACTGTGTATTAGGTACCGGAGAGTGGTCGTAAAAGCGATACTTTACTGTGTATAAGGTACCGGAGAAGAATATTAATGAACAGCTGACTGGTGTCGTTTTCACCACCTCTGTCGCCGAGTTTATGCGGCGGAATAAAAACACCCCGGTCATATTACCCGATAATGTTCATTACTATACCTAAAATTGCATTTATCATACCAACATACGAGAACCTAAAATTCAGTAGAATCTGTCTTAAATGGCTATTCATTTATTGAAAACAGAAGTCGTAAAAGCAGGTGGTTGCCTAATGCATGTCAAAAGTAATGCAGAAAGCTCCTATAAGAGCTTTCTGTACTACTTTTGACCTGCATTAAGCTTCCACATGCCTTAAAGATCCATAATTGGACCATTTTTTATGGTCGCTAAAGACAGGTTCTAAAGTACAACAGAGTTCACTACAGTATTCATTAATTAACATAGGCATATACCCCGCTGGTTTTGCATTCTTGTAGTAACCATCGGAGTGTACCAATACACACATATTTAACCCTTCGCTTGCTATTCACGTCAATATTCCCACCTGTAAATAGTGAAGACCCAGATGAGACAGCTCCTGCAGGAGCTGTCTCATCTGGGTCTGCACTATTTACAAGTTGATTGTGCAACCAGTGCACTCCACAGAAGTGATTGCACAGCGATATACTTGTACACAGTGAAGATATATTATGTAATTATACAACAGGGCATAAGTAAAGAAGGAGAAATCTGTTTTAAAATTCAGCAAGAGAAGGGTTAATTATTACACCCAGAAAACACTTAAACATGTTAATACATTTCTATTATCATAAATAAAAAGGTCCGTGAAGTTTGCACGACATTAGACTTTTAGACCTTCGACAGAAAGTGTCTAAATGTCCAATTTTAGACATTAGACAATACAGCTTTTTCCATAATGTTCAACAAAGGTCCAATTTCGACGTTAGACAATACAGCTTTTTTCCATAACGTCTAAAAAGTGTCTAATTTAGACGTTGGACAATTTGCCAGACGGGGGAAATTGTCTAAATTTTGTCCAATTTTAGACATTAGACATTTCTATCAAGTTGGAAAAAAGTGTCTAACAAGTGTCTAATTTAGACGTTAGACAATTTGCCGGACCGAGAAAAATGTCTAAATATTGTCCAATTTAGACATTAGACATTTCTATCAAGTTCGAAAAAATGTCTAACAAGTGTCTAATTTCGACGTTGGACAATTTGCCCGACAGGGGAAATTGTCTAAATATTGTCCAATTTAGACATTAGACACTTCTATCAATTCGGAAAAACATGTCGTACAAGTGTCTAATTAAGACATAAGACAATTTGCCGGACCGGGAAAAATGTCTAAATATTGTCCAATTTAGACATAAGACATATCTATCAAGTCGGAAAAAATGTTTAAAACGTGTCGAATTTAGACGTTAGACAATTTCCCAAACCGGGAAAAAATGTCTAAATATTGTCCAATTTAGACATTAGACAGTCCTATCAATTCGGAAAATGTCTTACAAGTGTCTAATTTAGACGTTGGACAACTTGTCCGAACGGGTAAAAAGTCTAGATATTGTCCAATTTAGACATTAGACAGTTCTCTCAATTCAGAAAAAAAGTGTCTAACAAGTGTCTTATATAGACGTTAGACAATTTGACAGAACGACAAAAATGTCTAAACAATGTCTAAATTAGACATTAGACATTTCTATCAAGTCGGAAAAAAATGTCTAAAAAGTGTCTAATTTAGATGTTAGACAATATGCCGAAACTGGAAAAATGTCTAAATATTGTCCAATTTAGACATTAGACATTTCTATCAAGTCGAAAAAGTGTCTAAAAAGTGTCTAATTTCGACGTTGGACAATTTTCGGACACGGGAAAAATGTCTAAATATTGTCTAATTAGACATAAGACATTTGTATCAAGTCGGAAAAATTGTCTAACAAGTGTTTAAAATAAGACGTTAGACAATTTGCCGGAACGGGAAAAATGTCTAAATATTGTCTAATTAGACATTAGACATTTTTTCTCAAGTCGGAAAAATTATCTAAAAAGTGTCTAATTTAGAGGTTAGACAATTTGCCTAAACTGGAAAAATGTCTAAATAATGTCCAATTCAGACATTAAACATTTCAATCAAGTCGAAATAAGTGTCCAAAAAGTGTCTAATTTCGACGTTGGACAATTTTTCGGAACGGGAAAAATGTCCAAATATTGTCTAATTAGACATTAGACATTTCTATCAAGACGGAAAAAATGTCTAACGAGTGTCTAATTTAGACGTTAGACAATTTGTTGAAACGGGAAAAATGTATAAATATTGTCTAATTAGACATTAGACATATTTTCGCAAGTCGGAAAAAGTGTCTAAAAAGTGTCTAATTTCGCCGTTGGACAATTTTCGGGAACGGTAAAAATGTCTAAATATTGTCTAATTAGACATTAGACATTTCTATCAAGTCGGAAAAATTGTCTAACAAGTGTCTAATTTAGACGTTAGACAATTTGCCGGAACGGGGAAAATGTCTAAATATTGTCTAATTAGACATTAGACTTTTTTTCTCAAGTCGGAAAAAGTGTCTAAAAAGTGTCTAATTTCGACGTTGGACAGTTTTCCGGAACGGGAAAAATGTCTAAGTAATGTCTAAATTAGACATTAGACATTTCTATCAAGTCGGAAAAAGTGTCTAAAGAGTGTCTAATTTAGAGGTTAGACAATTTGCCTAAACTGTAAAAATGTCTAAATAATGTCCAATTTAGACATTAAACATTTCTATCAAGTCGAAAAAGTGTCCAAAAAGTGTCTAATTTCGACGTTGGACAATTTTTCGGAACGGGAAAAATGTCCAAATATTGTCTAATTAGACATTAGACATTTTTTCTCAAGTCGGAAAAAGTGTCTAAAAGTGTCTTATTTCGACGTTGGACAATTTTCCGGAACGGCAAAAATGTCTAAATATTGTCTAATTAGACATTAGACATTTCTATCAAGTCGGAAAAAATGTCTAACAAGTGTCTAATTTAGACGCTAGACAATTTGTTGGAACGGGAAAATGTATAAATATTGTCTAATTAGACATTAGACATTTTTTCTCAAGTCGGAAAAATTGTCTAAAAAGTGTCTAATTTTGACGTTGGACAATATTTTGCAACGGGAAAAATGTCTAAATATTGTCTAATTAGACATTAGACATTTTTTCTCAAGTCGGAAAAAGTGTCTAAAAAGTGTCTAATTTAGACGTTAGACAATTTGTCGGACGGGGAAAAATGTCTAAATATTGTCTAACTAGACATTAGACATTTCTCTCAAGTTTGAAAAATTGTCTAAAACGTGTCTAATGTAGACGTTAGACAATATGCAATGCCGCGAACACTGGGATCTACCATGGGACGAAGCCGCATGGGCCGAAGCAGTTGACTCTCGTACTTCAACGGGGATCTTCCAGCGGTGCTGACCGGGGAAGTCCGATGCCATGGCCCTGCTAACTCGGCGATCTTCCATGGGACCGAGCCATACAGTCTGCGGCAGCCGGGTCCCGTTCGAATACGGGAATCTCCCAAGGGGATGGAGTCGCGAGCGCCAGGGCTGTCGGCTCCCGTGCTGCAACGGGACCTTCCACTGAACCGAGCTATAGCTGGCAGGGGAAGCCCGCTGTCACGCTAATACGGTAATCTTACACGGGAGGAGCAGGAGCCAGTTTCCGTGCAAACACGGGGATCTACCACGAGGACGGAGCCATGCGCTCCGGGGCAGTCGCATCCCGTTCTTCAACGGGCATTTCCACGGGACAGAGTCGCGTAGGCCGGGGCAGCCTGCTTCTGTGAGAACACTGGGGAAAATGTCTAAATATTGTCCAATTTAGACATTAGACAATTTCTATCAAGTCGGGAAAAGTGTCTAAAAAGTGTCTAAAAAGTGTCTAATTTCGACATTGGACAGTTTTCCGAAACGGGAAAAATGTCTAAATATTGTCTAATTAGACATTAGACATTTTTTCTCAAGTCGGAAAAAGTTTCTAAAAAGTGTCTAATTTCGACGTTGGACAATTTGCCCGGCCGAAGAAATTGTCTAAATATTGTTAATTTCGACGTTGGACAATTTGCCGGAACGGGAAAAATGTCTAAATATTGTCTAATTAGACATTAGACATTTCTCTCAAGTCGGAAAAATTGTCTAAAAAGCTGGCCGGGAAAGTCCGATGGCATGACCCTGCTAACTCGGCGATCTGTGATGGGATCGAGCCGCGTAGTCTGCGGCAGCCGGGTCCCGTTCGAATACGGGAATCTCCAATGGGGACGGAGCCGCGATCGCCAGGACTGCCACGGCACCGAGCAGCGCAGATCGTAGGAGCCAGTTCCCGTGCAAACACGGGGATCTACCACGAGGACGGAGCGATGCGCGCCGGGGCAGTCGGGTCCCGTGCTTCAACGGGGATTTCCACGGGACAGCCTGCTGCCGTGAGAAAACGGGCTAAAAAGTGTCTAAAAAGTGTCTAATTTCGACGTTGGACAATATTCCGGAAAGGGAAAAATGTCTTAATATTGTCCAATTAGACATAAGACAAATTTCCCGGTCTAAATTAGACACCTGTTAGACATTTTTTCGACTTGATAGAAATGTCTAATGTCTAAATTAGACAATATTTAGACATTTTTTCCTGTCCTGCAAATTGTCTAAAGTATAAATTAGACACTTGTTAGACACTTTTTTAGACTTGAGAGAACTGTCTAATGTCTAAATTTGACAATATTTAGACACTTTCCCCGGTCAGGCAATTGTCCAACGTCGAAATTAGACACTTGTTAGACAATTTTTGCGACTTAATACAAATGTCTTATGTCTAAATTGGACAATATTTAGACATTTTCCCCTGTCCGGCAAATTGTCTAATGTCTAAATTAGACACCTGTTAGACATTTTTTCGACTTGATAGAAATGTCTAATGTCTAAATTAGACAATATTTAGACATTTTCTCGGTCCAACAAATTGTCTAACGTCTAAATTAGACACTTGTTAGACACTTTTTCTGGCTTGATAAAACTGTCTAATGTCTAAATTGGACAATATTTAGACAATTTCCCCGGTCGGACACAATGTCCAACGTCTAAATTAGACATTTGTTAGACAATTTTTCCGACTTGATAGAACTGTCTAAATGTCTAAATTGGACAATATTTAGACATGTTCCGCGTTCGGACAAATTGTCTAACGTCTAAATTAGACACTTTTTCGACGTTATGGAAAAAGCTATATTGTCTTACGTCGAAATGGACATTTGTTGAACATTATGGAAAAAAGCTGTATTGTCTAATGTCTAAATTAGACATTTAGACAATTACAGTCGAAGGTCTAAAAGTCTAATGTCGTGCAAACTTCACGGACCTTAAATAAAATCTATTATGAATCTCGAGGTTCTATAATAATATGCACAACAATGGTTGACAATCAAATTTTTGTTACGGCCATACGCGAACAATCTGGTGGGGAAACTCGCTGTTGACCAAAAGTTTCACCGCAAAAGTCGCAAAAATACACCAGGACAAATAGTGCAGTCCCAGATCAGACGCCGTCTTTTTCAAGGCGGCGTCAGATAAGCGACTTCACTTTTTGTCTCAAACTCATTTTATATAATATGTGCTTTATTCCTTTGAAATTTGTATTAATTTATTACATTTTCTTCTTTTACCATATGATTGAACAAAATTGGTTTGCGGACGACAATTAGAAATTTAGCGCCGAAATAGCTAAAATGCTATGAGCTAGTTTTCCTGCGAGATTTTCCGCCATTGATTTTTTTTTCACCGAAGCAACTATTAAAGTTTGCAATAATGATATGTAGATATATAAAATTACGTGGCCTAGTGGATATTCCCGCTTATGGACCGGGAGGTCGATGGTTCTATCTGGGTTAGGGATAGGTTTTGGTATGGCCAGTTGGTTGGCCGGCATCTAGTTAATGAATGGTTACCGATTGCCTACATGCCTGGTGCCTGGCACTTACGTGGGGAATCGGTAGGCACTGTGCGAAAAAATAAGGCGTTTCATGGGTCACACTGGCAGGCCCTTACAGCACGGGTGGGGTGGCACTTTAATAAAGAAACACTTTTACTGTAGAAAAAAAACAGTAATATTTCAATATGACCATGGAATATAATTTATTGAGATATTGAGCAACAGTAAACTCCAATGTCTGCCGTTAACCTTTCACTCCATACTCGTACATCTTTCTACGCCTTTGTAAACAGAGTAGACTCAGGTCAGACTGTAACAAAAGGAGCCGTCTGATCAGGGTCTGCTCTGTTTGCTTATGCTATAAAATGGAATGGACACTACAGTTTCTGCCATGACCAACAATACCTGTAAGTATGTGTTATTATAACAAATGATCCAATTAATATTCCAGATGTCATTATGTCTTACATGAATATTCACGGAGTAAAGGGTTAAGGATAGAAATGTCTTCAAAAGTAATTCTGTAGACCCTATTATATTAACATTGATCATAACTACAGTAGTGGCAGAATCCGCCTTATCAACACCAAGCTCACATTCAGTAAAACAAGTTTCAGAAGCTCTCATGGATACTGTGTCATACTTTCAATGTCTTGCAGTCATCAAACCATTTTCTATTGAAATGATGACAAACACGACATGTAAATTTAATTTTGTTTTCGGATTTTGTGCTTGATATTGTTTTAATTTGTCTACACGTCTATATGGACATTACATGTACTTTCATCGAACAGTTAATTCGCATATACAGTAAAACATCTGTATAACGGCCAATAAATTGTGTTAATTAGTTGGTATTTAGGGGCAGGTGGCTGCTAAAAGCAATGTGAAAGTAAACAGAACGCTCCTATAGGAGCGTTCTGTTTTACTTTCACCTTGCTTTAAGCAATATAGGAGCGTTCTGTTTTACTATCATTTTGCTTTAAGCAGCCACCTGCATTTAACACAAAATACTTGATGTAATTTAGTGGCCGTTATAGAGAGGTTTTAGTGTATCAAATTGTAAGGTGTATAGTTCGATTTCGAGTGCTGAGCCGTGATTGCACTTTTCTATTTATAGTTGCAACCATTCTAATTTATGGGTAAGTGGACAATGGTTGTCACAAGAAGCTCGTAGTATTCGTGCAGTATTGGTATATACAGTAAAACCTCTCTATAACGGCCACTAAATTACATAAAGTATTTTGTGTTAAAGGCAGGTGGCTGCTTTAAGTAAGGTGACAATAAAACAGAACGCTCCTTTGGGGCGTTCTGTTTTACTTTCACATTGCTTTAAGCAGCCACCTGCCCTAAATACCAACTAATTATCACAATTTAGTGACCGTTATAGAGAGGTTTTACTGTATATGCTTATTACTTGTCTGTATAACCACAGGTAAATCCGGAACAAATACATGCTTTTTGACGCGTTTTACCTCTACGGGTGGACTGGTCCTAAAGGTCACAGCTCACGGCTCAAAATCGAACTATACCCGGTGTGCGGCCGAATAGTATACACATTTACTCTTTCACCACTACAGGTGAATCTCTGATGTTCTTTGCAAACAGTTTGGATCCAGAGGAGACGCCGAGTAACTCGGTACCTCCTCAGGCTCCAAACGGGTTGACACTCCGAGCATGTGTAAACACATAGAAGAAACCACCATTTTGAAACCTGGGGCAGACGATACATTTGGCAGATGAAAGTTACATGGGACCGATATAGGATTAAAACTAAATATATTGTACTTGATATGAGCTTCAGAAACGACCATCTCTCTTTGTAGCTCTATACTTTGTTTAACCCCTTACTCCGTAAATACGCCTTTCTACTCCTTTGCAAACAGAGTACACCCAGCTCAGACGGCTCATACAGGAGCCGTCTTACAATGTATCAGGGTCTGTTCTGTTTACTTATAATATAATATAGATATGATTCTACAGTTTCTATTATGGCCAAAACTTCACGTGTCCATGTGCTATTGTAACAATGAATCTAATTAATGTTCATGATGTCATTATTTCTTACATGAATATTCATGGAATAAAGGGTTAAAAATATTGACTGAAACATTGAACAGAGAATGAAGCTATTTTGTACATACTAGTAGTATAGTGATTATATTCATAACTGATCGAAGAAATTCAAAGTTAATAAAATACCACACGTGATACGGCTTATCTACATTTGTTTGGTTCTGAATATTTACCAACATCAGCAGCATATAGACGAGTGACAACACATTAAATAGCAAGTTAATTTCACCATGGAGCTTTGCCTCTATTCTATAAAACAGAACGCTATATATAAAAAGGTAGATGTAAGACATCGAATCATCTGATACTATACAGCAAAATATCCCCTTTAAGAATGTGAGCAAAACATATACTAGGATAATTTTCGAAGGAAACATTTTACGTAATCCAACATAAAACCAATCCTGCAAAACTACACAAACTGCTGATAAAACAGACATGAACATATATATATTAGCAATTTCTTCAACCAGCAATTCAGTTGAATAATGACGAATAGGATCCATAATATAACCAATTACCGATGGTATTGCTATAAGTAGTGCTATTGTACAGGTTAGAACCTGCAATATAAGTCGCAGTTTCACCAGCACATAACACCATAGATAGTAAATATAGACAAGCAACCATACATAGCATGTACAAAATGGTGATGGGGGTACTAACCACCATAAAACACGACCTGCAATTACGAGTGGTATTGTCAAAATAACACACCATACCAATTTTTCCACCACGAGTTCCATCCTTTTGGTTTCCATATCACAGTCGAGAAACCGCGATTCTATAGGTGCTAGTGCGAGCAGTTTTTCGACTTATTGTAAACTGCGTTATTATACTCGCTATATCTACAAAAACCATGTATCACGTAGATCTAACTATGTGTAGACTGCCTTGGAATACTCGCTATATCTAACTCAGTTCTGTATCATGTAGATCTAACTACATGTAGACTGCCTTGGAATACTCGCTATATCTAAACGACTCCTGTATCACGTATATCTAATTAGGCGTAGACTGCCTTGGTATACTCTCTATATCTAAGTTCTGTATCATGTAGATGTAACTACATGTATACTGCTTTGATACACTCGCTACATCTAATTAGGTGTAGACTGCCTTGGTATACTCGCTATATCTAATTAGGCGTAGACGGCCTTGGTATACTCGCGCTATATCTAATGAGTCGTGTAGCACTGCCTTGGTATACTCGCTATATCTAATTAGGCGTAGACTGCCTTGGTATACTCGCTATATCTAATTAGGCATAGACTGCCTTGGTATACTCGCTATATCTAATTAGGTGAAGACTGCCTTGGTATACTCGCGCTATATCTAATGAGCCGTGTAGCACGGCCTTGGTATACTCGCTATATCTAACAAGGTGTAGACTGCCTGGGTATACTCGCTATATCTAACAAGGTGTAAACTGCCTTAGTATACTCGCTATATCTAACTAGGTGTAGACAGCCTTGGTATACTCGCTATATCTAACTAGGTGTAGACAGCCTTGGTATACTCGCTATATCTAACAAGGTGTAGACTGCCTGGGTATACTCGCTATATCTAACAAGGTGTAGACTGCCTGGGTATACTCGCTATATCTAACAAGGTGTAGACTGCCTTGGTATACTCGCGCTATATCTAATGAGCCCTGTAGCTCGGCGATGCAGTAGTGCTTTCTCTGTTGTCTTCAGGACGCTTTCACTTAGTTATTGTCTACAGCAGTTTCTCGTAAGCGATTTGAAATGACATCAAACTTTGAAAGCCTGAAATACAATATCAAAGCTTCATCAAAGCTGAATCGCGTAAACACGCAACTTGGTCCATTCGTGTTTAATAAAACAGGTGCCGAAATCAATATCATCAAACACCGACGTACGGCTAGGTGTCCCGGTAACTAATCAAACTGTTATCCGTTAATTCCAATAATAGCTACAAGTCTGTATGTTTTTATATTATTTTTTACTGTTACGTGATTATTTATAGACACGTAATTGTTCATAATAAATCACCCAGAGTCTGTATTTAATCCGAGTAGTTGCTGTCAATCTATATGATTGTGATGAAGGGAGTTGTGTATTTGTAGAAGATAACAAGCGTTGTTTGTGTCGTATTTCAGTTCCAATATCATCTCCGGTACAGTAGGTACACTCATATCATCCGATAAACACCATTATCCCTGTGTAGTGAAACGTACCAGTCCTACGATAATTATCAATATCCGGCGATAAATATCAATATCTGGTGATAAATGTCAATATCCAGTAATAACTATCAATATCTGGCGATAATTATCAATATCTGGTGATAACTGTCAATATCCAGTAATAACTATCAATATTCGGTGATAACTATCAATATCCAGTGATAACTGTCAATACCCGGTTATAAATATCAGTATCAGTATCCGGCTGTAACCATAAGTATCCGGTGATACATGTCAATAATCGGATATGACTATCAGTATTCAGTGATGACTATCAATATCCGGTGATAACTGTCAATATTCGGCGATAACTTATAGTATCCAGTGATAACTGTAAATACCCGGTGATAACTGTATTATCCGACTATCTAATACAGTAAAACCTCTCTTAACCGGCCGTTAAATTTAGTATGAATATCGGTCTTGGAGACAGGTGGCAGCTTAATGCAGGGTGAAAGTCATGCAGAAAGCTCCTCTAGGAGCTTTCTGCATGACTTTCACCCTGCATTAAGAAGCCACCTGCCTAAAAGTATCTAAATTCTTATCTACTAGAATTCCGGTTAAGAGAGGTTATACTGTAGCACATTCTTTGAAAACCGCCACGTTTGTCTGTTTGTTTCATGCTGTAAACATGTGAGTTACTGTCTTCTCTTGTATATAACCATCCTGCATGATGAATAGTTATGTAAGAAATAATGAACCTATGAATATTGATCAGCTGGTGTTTTTTTCTTTAGTTTTACAGTAAAACCCCTCTAAACCGGAATTCTAGTAGAGAAGAATTTAGATATTTTTAGGCAGGTGGCTGCTTCATGCAGGGCGAAAGTCATACAGAAAGCTCCTCTAGGAGCTTTCTGCATGACTTTCACCCTGCATGAAGCTGCCACCTGTCTCCAAGACCGATATTTATACCAAAGTTTACGTCCGGTTTAGAGGGGTTTTACTGTATATGAAAAAAGGTGAATTGATATAGGCATGATCTATAAAATTCCATACGCAAACGGAATAGGCCTTGATCAGATGGCTCTTATAGGAGCCGTTTTTTCTGATCTGGGTCTACTCTGTTTGCCAACGTGTGGAAAGACATGTTTATTCTATAAAGAGTTCACATTAAAACTAGTCCAGCACGCACAACCGGTTAGAGCACATCTAAAATGCACATTATCTGGTGACATGTGTAGACAAAGTAGAGGTAACACGATATGTATTTTGTATCGCCAGGTTTATATACGCCATACAACAACATTCGTTTTAGTTCGTAATGTGAGTTACACTTAATTTGGGGTATCCTATATATAGGAACATATTGGAAATTATATTGAGTCCTATCAGTTCCAAAGCGTTTTTTATTACCGTATGACCGTGTGTTTTTTTTGTTTTTGTTTTAAAAAGGAATATATAATTGAACACTCAGAAATAGGTTACAAAATGATATTTTACAGACGACACTAACTCAACCGGCAAATAATTATAGGAGCTGCATAAGGGTAGCACATTCCGCCGGTTGACGATCGATTCTAATCGGGTACATACATGTCTGAATGATAAACAATGTCTTCTGCTCAACCCTTTGCATGCGAATGCATGGTTACCCGTGCAAACAGTTTGGATCCAGATGAGACGCCGAGTAACTCGGCATCTCATTAGGATTTAAGATTTTTTAACATTCTGATAATGTTTCTTAAAATACATGGAGAAAATCCACTTTAGACGTTTGTAGCAGACGACAAATTTTGCAGACGATAGCAACGTATTATTTTTAACTACAAAACGAAGTTCATAAAACAAAATGCCGTAGATAAAATGGGTAAATTTACACTTTTTGTATGGCGGTCTATTTCTGACACCACTTAACCATTGACAGTAAAAACTCGATTATTCGAAATTTTATTAAAGAAGAATTTATACCTTTTCTGTGCAGGTGGCTGCTTAATGCAGGGCGAGAGTCATGCAGAAAGCTCCTAGACGAGCTTTCTGCATGACTTTCACCCTGCCACCTGTCTTAAATATCGATAATGATACGTATTTTAGTGTTCGAATAATCGAGATTTTACTGTAATTATCATGAAAGTTTCCTGATAACATATCATATAAATACTTACTAGTTAGTTTTCACGAAACTTTCGCGTTATTTTTCAGATAATTATCTGAAATGTAGAACTTGGAAACTTTTTCACGATATCCAGATAAATATGTTTACACGAATGTTGTCATGATACTGCTTTTAAAATGATACCACTTACTGGATTTATCTTATCGCTTAATTATTTATTTATTTCGATAGCAGATTATTACCTGGCAAAGTTTCATGTTACACTTATCTGAAAATAGAACATTGTATTCGGACGACTGCGACAGTGGCCTCGTAATGTGCAAGGACATTGTATATCACCGAACATCACCGAATTTTCCGGAAGAACAGGATATCTATTTTTAGATAAGTTAACAAAAAAGGTTTCGAGAAAAGTTGCGCGTTGTTTAAAATATGTGGTGGAAGTATATAGTACTAGCAGGTCGTTTTGACACGTGATAATTGTCAGATTTTTATGAAAATATTCCACTTTCCACTTATTAGATAACTATGTGAGATATTAACGGGGAACTTTTCCCGAAAGTTAAGTGGTACATGTAAGTGTTGTCAGAAATATGCCACCATACACCGCTTTCTCCTATGACCAATTCGCTAACGTCGACGAGGCGATAATATTAACCCTTTACTCGATCAATTGTATTGTAACAAATACTGACATCATGAATATTAATTAGATTAACAATGTCCCTGTTCTATATTTAGTCCATAAATCAATACCTGAATATTCATGGACAAAATAGCTATAATGAAATATGGTAGGTGCAAGATAGTATCCATTCTAGGAACTAAAGAAACAGATCTATTAAATTACATTAGCAAACAGAGCAAACCCTGATCAGACGGTCCCAATAGGAGCCGTCTGATCTGGACCTTCTCTGTTTGCAAATGCGTGAAAATGCGTTTTACGAAGGAAATGGTTAGTATTATATTAGTATGTCAGTATGAACAAGATCCCTTTTATCAATACAAAAATGCAAAATCAGATTTATTATTCCATAAGCAAACAGGGAAGACCCTGATCATACACCTCCTACGTCTGATGTGGGTCTACTCTGTTTGCGAATACGTTAAAGTGATATTCCGTACTATAAACCGTATACAATCGTCTGAATCGTCTCGAAGAGACGATTCAAAGAGTGGTCACAACATATGGTTTGGTGGAGAAAATAAAGAAGTTATTCTTGAAAATGTTTTCATTTTACGCATCTTATCTGGACTTCTGTCTGATATTGGTTACTATCCATGCAACAGATCTAGCGTGGTATTGAATGAAACACTACACAGTTACCACTTGCATATATCTGAACCTATTCTAGATATTCCATCCCGTAACCCTTTCCCTGTTCTATGTTTATTCCAAATTTTGATACCTATCGAATAATTAGTTATAACGATATATGAGAGGTTGAAAATTGTAGCCCTTTTAGAACGTTAAAAATCCAGATCATTCAAATTCCAGTAGCAAACAGAGCAGATCCTGATCAGACGGCTTCTGATCTGGATCTACTATGTTCGCAAATGCGTGAAAAACACGTTTGTATTAAGGAAAAGGTTAACCCAGACCAGTCACCAGTGGTATAGCGGCCAATATATCTTTTTTACCATCCCTCACTCGGTTGTACTCACTGGTACTTTAGAGTTTCCTCACCTCAAGGCTCTTCTCCCATCTTGTCTTTCTCATTACCAGTCTCACTTAAACGTTTTCTGCTGCTCCTCTTAACCCATTACCCCATAGGTTATTTTTAGATACAACATCTTTAAATTAATCTACCGAAAAGGGGCATTAATTAGAGAAAAGGAACATTTTAGAAAATTGTAGTTTGAAACCATTGTGATAAATAGAGCATTTGCTCCTATAGGAGCAAATGCTCTATTTATCACAATGGTTTCACAAAGTGTCTTTTACAGTGTCGTCAAAGTCGTCAATATGATGGAAAGGGTTAAACAGTAGAACATGTCTTAAGCGGCCATCAAAAAGGGGTCATACTAAGGGTCTGTAAGGTAGCTCCATGCAGGTCAAAAGTAATGCAGAAAGATCATATAGGAACTTTCTGCATTACTTTTGCCCTGCGTTAAGCAACTGCCTGCTTTTTGTGACACCTATGTTCTATAAATAACTGGTCGATAAAGACCGATTCTACCTGTATTACATATACATTGTACATGTATTTAAGACCAGCAATACGGACTACACAAAGGTCTTTGTCGCTATTTTGATCGCCTCATGTGTTTTTATTCAGAGTTCATTTAGACAACCCATAATGTGGATAAGATGCGTCAAACGGGTTTTAAGAATAACACCTTTATGTTCTTACATTTTCTGTCTGTCTGTCTCTCCGTCTGTCTGTTTGTCCGCTCTAACAATTCCTGTTTATGTGACTAGATAATTACATGAGAACAAAAGATCTGTTTACTCATCGGTTTCATGTGGCTTATTTTCAGTTTGTGGCTATTTTGAACAAAAGAATAGCCACATACACTCAATCCGTTAGAACGTTCGTCCGTTCGTCAACACTTTTGATGTGACGCGATAACTGAAACAGCACTTCACATATTGGTTTCATATTAAGGGCATAATCATGCTTAGTATCATCAGAGGAAGACGTCTATAGGTTTTGGGTTGATCAGATCACAATGTCTAGGGTATCTGCCATTGATTCATCCAAAAAGCCATCAGTTTTTTTCAAAACTTTTGATGTGACGCAATAACTCAAACAGTACTTCATATTTTGGTTTCATATCAAGGGTATATGCTAAGTATCATCAGAAGTAGACGCCTATAGTGTTTTGGTTGAATCAGATCGCTATGTCTAGAGTTATCTGCCCTTGATTCATCAAAAATGCCATCAACTCTTGTCAATACTTTTGATGTGACTCGATAATAACTAAAAAAAGACGCCTCTAGTTTTTGGGTTGAATCAGATTACTATGTCTAGAGTTATATGCCCTTGATTCATCAAACATGCCATCAACTTTTGTCAACACCTTTGATGTGACGCGATAACTCAAACAGTACTTCACATATTTATTTCATATCTCATACATGTATCTCTTTGAGACGATTCTAAAGAGTGGTCACACCATAGGGTTTGGTGGAGAAAGGATAATTTTGTATTTGGATATACATGTAAGCTTTTACCTATTTTTATGCCCCCGTTGACGATAGTCAGGGGGCATTATGTTTTGCACATGTCCGTCCGTCTGTCCGTCCGTCTGTCCGTGTGTCACGCTTTTAGGTGCAGTTGGATGTTACAGTTTTTCATGTGTTATAAGTCAGTAATTTCTACACTTATACACATGAAACTTCACATACACATCAATTACCATCTGTGCTATCATTTGACACCCCACCCATGCAAGCCCAAGGTCGAGATCAAATGACTTGGAAATTTTACGTGCAGTTGGTTGTCACATTTACGTGCAGTGTTTTGTCACAGTTTTTTCATTGTCTTATATCTCACTAACCGCTATAACTATTGGCATGGAATTGAATATACACATTCAACACCATCCATACTTTCATTACGTACCCGGCCCATGCTGTCCGCAAGCCCAATGTCAAGGTCAAGGTCAAATGACTTAGGAATTTTACGTACAGCTAGGCAAGCACCCACACGGGGGCATCACTGTGTCTTACACAATTTTCTAGTTGTATTTGAATATGAGCTTTTATCTATTTTTGTATTTGAATATGAGTTTTTATCTATTTCTCTGGTGACGTATTTTGACATATTGTTTGAAGAATACCCGCGTTTTGATTCGTATACAATATATCACATTATTTCACGTTCATATATTTGTTCAGTTGATTGTAGTTTCAAAGAGAACATGCATTCTTATAACCACACATTAATCCATTACCTCATGTGCTATTTTAAGATCCAACCTCTTTCAATGAATCTACCCAAAGGAAACACTGATCAGATGAAAAGAAAATTTTAGACTTTTGTAGTTTGAAACCATTGTGATAAATAGAGCATTTTCCCAAATGGAACAAATGCTCTATTTATCTTAAGTTATTTTTAGAAAGGCATCAGAAGGCGTCATTATGACGGAACGGGTTAACCATGAAATGCTTAGCTCTGACAGAAACTTCAGAATCAGATCTATATACAGGAAAATCCCTCTAATGCGACCATAAAAAGGGGCATAATTCACAGTGGCAAAGGCAGGTGGTAGCTTAATGCAGGACAAAAATTATGCAGAAAACTCCTATAGGAGCTTTTTTGCATAACTTTCGTCCTGCATTAAGCAACCACCTGCTTATGAAGACAGCAATGTTTGTTTATTAAGTGGTCGCATTTGAGGGGATTTACTGTAATTCCATAAGCAAACAGAGCAGATCCTGGTTAGGCATATCCTACAGGAGCTGTCTGGTTTGGGTTTATTCTGTTTGCAAAAGTATCAAAAGCAGTCTATATGAAGGAAAAGATTAATGGCTATATGCATTTTTCAGCGAACCATGTCTCTCTGTTGTGAGAGGCTACTGGTGTCTCTTGAATACGACTCAAACGAGTCTCAAAATATACTCTATTCAAGTCCGTTTAACCCTTTCCCTGTTCTATGTTTATTACAAATTTCAATACCTACTGAATATTCATGGAGAAAATAGTTATAATGAAATGTGGAAGATGGAACAGTGTAACCATTTTAGGAACAAAAGAAACAGATCTATCATATTCCATTAGCAAACAGAGCAGACCCTGATCAGACGGCTCTTCTAAGAGCCGTCTGATCTGGGTCTGCTCTGTTTGCAAGTGCGTGAAAACACGTTTGTATGAGTGAAAGGGTTAACCCATTCTCTCCTTGAATATTTTTTAAACCCAACCTCTCTGTATAAATCTACCAAATAAAGGAGAATTTACTAGAGAAAAGGATCATTTTAGAATTGTGAAGTTTTGAAACAATTGATTTCAAAATGTGACTTTTACAGAGGCGTCAAAAGGCGTCAATATGAGGAACTGGGTAAAACCATTTACCTACTGCATGATTAAATATGGCTCCCTCTGTTGAATATAAATTAAATAAAAAAAAATATTTAAATGTAACACAGAAGAAAATAACGTTGTTATGTCAAACATTGCAGTCTCTGATCAAAAGGGCTGCCTCGTTGTTCCTTTGATCTGGGTCTACATGCACTCTTCAAATAAATTGATATATTGATGGTTTCTACTTCTGGACGACATCAAGAATTTCGTCCATGGACACCGTGACTCAAGTAATATTCTTGTAAGAGACACCAAATATTTTTTTTCTAAAATCGTGAAAAAAATGCCACACAGCTCCTTCTCACGGAAGCCCGCTGCAGGCTGAAGATCAATATTAACCCTATTCCCTCATATTGAAACCTTTTGATACCTCTGTACATAAACGTCACTTTTTGCATTTGCAACGGTTTCTAAACTGCACAATTCTATTTTTTCCTTTTCTCTAGTAAATGCTCATTCAAAATTTAAATTTATTCAAAGCGGTTGGGTCTAAAATAGTATATGAGGTAATGTGTTAAGGATAAAAGTTAAGATGTCTGTGTAATATTCAGAAGTATAAACCGTTCTTATTCTTTGCTACTTAACCCATTGCCTCATATTGACGACTTTTGACGACTCTGTAAAAGTCACTTTGTGAAACCATTGTGATAAATAGAGCATTTGATGTCTGTGTAATATTCAGATGTATAAACAGTTCTTATTCTTTGCTACTTAACCCATTGCCTCATATTGACGACTTTTGACGACTCTGTAAAAGTCACTTTGTGAAACCATTGTGATAAATAGAGCATTTGATGTTTGTGTAATATTCAGAAGTATAAACAGTTCTTATTCTTTGCTACTTAACCCATTGCCTCATATTGACGACTTTTGACGACTCTGTAAAAGTCACTTTGTGAAACCATTGTGATAAATAGAGCATTTGCTCCTATGGTTTCAAGTTACAAAATTCTAAAAGTTTCCTTTTCTCTAGTTAATGCTCCTTTTCGGTAGATTTATTAAAAAAAGGTTGGCTCTAAAATAGCCTATGAGGGAATGGGTTAAGACAGGTTCTACTATAATCTGATTATACAGTTAATCTATTATGCGATCATAATATGCCATTATAAAAAAATCAGTTGAAAAACCTTAAAAGCATCGTTATTTCTTACAGTAACATCGATAAGGTAAAATATTTTACCCTTAAGCTTGCTGATCGTATATTTGTCATTAGAAATATGCCGTCTAAACCTCTCTATAGATTCAGCATTTTCTTTGTCTTGTTAAACAATATATATCAGAGAGTGACAAACAGTATGGATTCCCATGAGATCAAGAGTACCTCGGCTTCTGATCTTGTTTTTAAACTCTGGTAGAAATTATCAAAACCTCGCCCATGGAACACTAAAGGAAAGGCGACCCCATGTCGAGTCTTTTCTATAATCATGTTTAACCCTTTACTCAATAGATACGAATTTTAACGCCTTTGCAAACAGAGTACACCCAGATCAGACGGCCCCTGTGGGAACCATCTGATAAGGGTCTGCTTTGTTTGTTCATGAAATAATAAGATCTGATTCTAAAGCTTCTGCCATGGCAAAACATGTCCCGTGTTCATATAGAATTATAAAAAAAACCTAATTAACATTCAATATGCCATAATGTCTTACATGAAGGGTTCATTAACAAGCCGCCCAAAGAGAAAACGCGGATTTGTATGCTGTGTAGATCCAGATCAACAATTGTGTAAGATATGCGATTTTTCAAAACAAATCAACATCATAAAAATCAATATTGACCCAGGTCTCTAGGGGCGGACTATTTTGACGCAGTTAATAAGTTTGAAGAACGCTATTTGCATAAGCCAATAGCAAAACGCTTTAAAGTCACCTTTATAGTCCCAGCGTATTGGTTTTCTCGAGAACAGTAAAAGTACAAAAATGAGTCATGCAGGAAATACCACATACAGAACAAACACTCGCCCGAACAGCAACACAAGGAAACAGCAAATATACATGGGTAGAAAAAACAACAAGAGACGCACAAAGACAAAACAAACATACAATAGGAGGAAGATGGAAGTACCGCCTTGGAACGGTCAGTGACAAAAGTCACCGGGGGCAAAACTTCCAGTCAATCATTGCTGATAAAGAATGTTTGAATCTTGATAAATGATAAAATTCATAAATTTGTTGTCTTTTTTTGTTGAAAGCTTATCAGACTATACGGAAGACCGGTGGTGACATTTCACTATACACACTTCATACCTCATAGTTCACACTTCAAACTTCATGAATAAATGCTATCAAAATTTTAATAGAACATTCATATTTCAAACTGTATAGGAATTGTTAACCGTGAGGCGTGAAGTCTGGAAGTTTTGCCTGTATAGTGTGAAGTTTGAAGTTACCACTGGTCTTTTTCTGAGACCGGTGGTGATATTTCACTATACACACTTCATACCTCATAGTTCACACTTCAAACTTCATGAACAAATGCTATTAATTTTTTTTATAGAACATTCATACTTCAAACTATATAGAAATTGTGAACCGTGAAGTCTGAAGTTTGAAGTCTGAAGTTTAAAGTATGAAGTTTGAAGTATGAAGTCTGAACACCGGTCTTTCGTAATACTAAGCACGGCATGTGGTGTGGTCTAGTGGTAGCACGCTTGACTACCAATCCAGAGGTCCGGGGCTCAAACCCCGGTCCCTCCCGGAAATTTCAGACACGCTTTTCAGTGTCTCTCACCCGCACCTCCCCTCCACCAAGGGGTTAAAATGGGTACCTATGAGGGTAACTAGCCGGTAGGCTACTGCCACTGCTTGATTGCGCCGTATGTTAGTACGATAACTCGAACTTCGTGATAACTCAAAGTACAATTAACAGTTTCCTCCTTCCAAACATTACAATACAGAAAATGTATCACTGCGCATATAAGAATTACTATGCTAGTAGTTATGAAGTTCAGCTGTATTTTGGTGAGTTAGAAAAGTTGTTAAATGCGAGCCTTGGCGAGCATTTAACTACTTTTCTGACGAGCCAAAATGCAGCTTAACTTCAAAACTACTACATGTAGTATAGTAATTCATTTATCATGCAACACCAAGAAAAAATGAAGAAAATGAAGAATTGCTCAAGCGATTTCGTCCCCTGAATAAAAATACATGCAAGTGCGATATACGTGACGTCATATTGGCGGGTAGTGACGTCATCGACTTTTACAACATATAATCAAGCTTGATTTAATCCTTTTTTATGGACATATACAAATGTAGTTGAGACAAAGGTGAGCACATGTGTTATATTGGGTGTTTATGTTTAGTTCTTCTTTTTTCGTCCTTCTGATTCTTTCTATTTGCTGAACCAAAACTTGCATCCTGTAATGGGGTCAGTACAGATGCACTGTACCTCACAAAATACAGCGTCGGCGTGGAAAATATAATACTAGTAGGAAGTGGCTATATTTGGTGACGTTGCATGATAAATATTGAAACACACCTGAGAGCTTAATGCAGATCGAAAGTAATGCTGAAAGCTCCTATAGGAGCTTTTAGCATTATTTTCGACCTGCACTAAGCTTTGGACTTGAGAAATTGTCCAGAGTAAAAATCGGATGATTCGAACATCTATCTCGGAAGAAATTTGTATGGTCCCTTGAAGTTCGATATATTAAAGATCAACTGTATAAATTAACAGGTTTCGAACGCTGTATTTGACATGAATGATTACATGGATTATTATTGAGGCACCAATCACATGTGAATAATGACCAGTTTATAACAGGGCCTGTCTTAAGTGGCCATCAGAAAGAGGTCTAATTACGGACAGGTAGTAGCTTAATGCATGTCAAAAGAAGGAGCTTTCTGCATTGCGTTTGTCATGCATTAAGCGACCTCCTGCTTTTTTAAAACATTTCCTCATAGGCTATTTTTGGACCCTAACTCTTTGAATAAATCTTCAAAAAAGGAGAATTAACTACAGAATAGGATAATTTTAGAATTCTGTAGTTTGAAACCATTGTGATAAATAGAGCATTTGCTCCTATAGGAGCAAATGCTCTATTCATCACAATGGTTTCAACAGGTGATTTTACAGAAGCGTACGGGGGAAAGGTGTAATTATGGAGGAAATGGTTAAGACTGTTATGTTCAATAAATGAATGGCCGCTTAAGACAGGTTCTACTATGTTGTCGAAGCATTCGCCTTAGATGAACAACGATCAGTAATATTCATCACAGGTAAACGGTCATAGTGTATTGTTCAGATAGTCATCACAGGTAAACAGTCATAGTATATTGTTATACCCCACCACCTGTGATGGGGGTTATATAGGAATCACCTTGACCGTCCGTCCGTCCGTCGTCCGTCACTCGCGTTTTTTTTCGGGACGTTTGCTTTTTTCTTAAAAACTATTTTTGATAACTTTTCAAACTTAATACATGTTATAAGTGTTATGTGGGGACATTCTTATCCATGTTTTAACACTCTTGCACAAACATTTACAGAATTGTGCCCCTTTTTAACTTCATATTTTGTCTCTCAATTGGGATATATTTTTGGGACATGCTATTTTCTTGAAACCTGTCTATGATATTGTCTTCAAACTTGGTACACACTATGAGGGTGGTGAGAGGATGTGCAGCCAGCAAGGGTTATAACTCTAAATTAATTTTTGAGTGAGTTATTCCCCTTAGTTACTTTTCAAAGGCAAGTTTCGGTCCGGAGCATAACTTTTCAAGTATTGTAGGCACAAATGTGAAACCTAACATATGGTTAGAGCGTGATGAGATGATGTGCAGTCAACACGGACTGTAACTGTAAATTCATTTTTGAGGGATTGATTCCCCTTTGTTACTTTTCATAAGTATTTTTTTTGTCCAGAACATGACTTCTCAAGTACTACTTCTACATTTCTTCACCATTGAACCTCAAATTTTGCATATGCATTTTTGATGATGTGAAGATGTGTTTGACATAATTGTGATTTGAGTCATTCCTTGATTGGACTTTAAAAATTGTCTTGTCACAAGTGTGGATGAAAGGATTATTGAGCTATTTCCTTTTGTATTAAAGTTATATTGGCTCTTTTGACAAGATGGTGGGTGGGGTATCAATCACCTTTAGCGATAGTTCTAGTTCAGATAGTCATCATAGGTAAACAATCATAGTTTATTGTTCACATAGCCATCACAGATAAACAATCATGGTTTATTATTCAAACAACAAACACAGATGAACAATCGTGGTTTATTATTCTTTCAGTAATCACAATGTCAAATTAACAATAATAGTGTGTTATTCAGGACGATAACAATAACATTATGTTATTCAGGACGATAACAATAACATTATGTTATTCAGGACGATAACAATAATAGTGTGTTATTCAGGACGGCAACACGGGTTATTATCAAAGTTTAATATACAAACAGAAATAACCGGTAAACAATCATAGGTGTAGTGTATTTGGGATCAGTTCTTATCAGTATACCTGTTGACCTAGTTAGAATGCATATACACACTAAGAAGTATCTCTTAAAGACATTCCCTTGGCCGGCTTGGGTCTTTAAATATATCTCATTGAGATCAAGTGCATGGTGCAGGGGTTAAATTATAACTTTCTGAGCAGTATTTACATATTCTGATAGACCTTGTTGGGAGAAAAGGCAGCTGTGTCCAAGGATAATAACTCTGTGGGACATCTCTTTTGGAAGTATTGCCCTATGTAATCTGTCTTTTTTTTCACTGAAAGTACTTGACCCACACTAACGAAAAATCATATTTCAGCAATTCTTTACCGAGAGATGCTGTGAGAACGGGTGATTACTCTATTTGCAGTGTTTCTTGAGTTAAAGTGAGCTATTGTGTTTGCCCTGTGTCCCGGTCTGTCGCCGTCTGTCGTCATTTATTTTAAAGAACTTCTTGGAAACGGCAGGGTCAATTTCATCAAAACCTCAAAGGATTATTACTTGTTGGTTCATCTGTCAGCTTTTCTTCAAATATAAGCCATCCAATCGAAAGTGTTGTTGGTATGGCAACTGATTGAACACAAATAAAAAATCTTCTTGTGAAAAATATCAGAATGACAGAATTGTAAATAATTTTACACCAATGATCTATGGAAGACCGTTTACGCGGGAAATGATAAACGTATTGGGTCATATGGTGATAAACATTACATTTTGAAAACAAATTTAGCAGTGTGTCAATGGAATGAAAATATTAAATCGAAAAGGAAAAAAAATACGTGCAACTACGCAGACAACATTTTATTTCGCTGCAAAAGCCAGGAATTTTCTACAGGTGTATGGAGACCTATCTAGTTTGTTCCCATGCTCATCAGCAGTACAACACATTTTCAGGTCCAAGTGGGATATCGGGCATAAAAAATACACCTACGTAGGGCGAAACAATATGGAAAACAGGGGTCTGGTCCACTCCATGGACACAATCGTTGGTCATAATAATTCCAAAGAAAGGAGACCTTCACACACATTCACACAGACACACACACACAGACACACACACACACACACACACACACCACACACACACACACACACACACACACAGTGGAGAAAACGTTATTCTTTCCCATTAAACGCGTTTATGCTAAAACAATTATTTCCATTGCAAACAGTTAGGAGCCAGACCAGACGCCGGGTAACTGATCAGGCTCCAAACGGTTTGCCACTCAGATAAAAAATATCTTGAGATATTTCAACAAGGTGTATTTTTCTACATTTTACTTCAATGCATTTGCGTATAGATACGTTTAAACGGGAAACGATAACGTTTTCTCCACTGTACAAACAAACATGGCATGTATATATGAACGCCAGCTCTACAAGACAAAATTGAATTCTCAGCTTTAATTAGGGCGCCTTTGAACATATTATAGCTCTCCTCCACTGCAGGTTAAATGGATTCTACTGCAGGCCAAATGTCCAGAGTTTTATCTCTGATATACATAAGCGCTCAGGTTTTTTTAATGTATTTAATCCTTATAAAATATTCATCTGCTAAATTGCTTGTCTGCTTCAAATGTGAAAGTGCTTCATAGTTTGTAAAGATTTGTGAAAATGTTGTCTGTCAAATAGCTTGGATCCAGATAAGATGCCGGGTTACTTGACGTCTCATCTGGATCCAACCTGTTTGCATATGGCCCTTTGTTTGTTAGTGGTAGGCTTCTTAAGGGTTGAACTTCTATTGGGTTCTGACCAACAATGGTCTTTTGAGTGTGTTCCCCTTGACTAATTGTATGTCAGGGCCTCTCTAGACAGAATGAGCCGGCTTGCCATATTTTGCACACTTGTATCATGCTTTTACTGTTACTTTCACGCCTATTGAGAACAATGGGGGGGGGGATCATTGAATGGACCTGGGTAATGTCTTTAAATAACCACTGAAGAATAAATGCGTATGTATGCAAACTGGACGTTGGCTTGTTGATTAATACCTACACAAGGCTTAACATTAAATATATATAAGAAACATTACAATAGGTTATTTTGCAGGAAGATAGATGTTAAACAACTGTCACAAACTGCTAAGCTTATTACTTTGACACCCGTTACAGATGAATAATGCCAAGTTTATCACTTGGTAATTGTCACTGATGAACACTGCTAAGTCTATAATTTGGACAACCGTCACAGATGAACTGTTAAGGATTTTTTTAGCAACCGTCACAGATGAACTGCTATGTTTGTTTTTGGAAATCCACCACAGTTGAGCTGCTAAGTTTGTCACTTGGGATTCCGTCATAACTGAACACTACTAAACTTCCGTCACAGGTGAACACTGCTAAATTTATCAAATTAGGCAACCGTCTCGGGTGAACACTGCTAAGTTTGGATTTGGACATCCGTCACAGGTCTCAGATGAACACTGACAAGTTTGGTTTTGGGCATCCATCACAGATGAACTGCTAATTTTGTCTTTGAATATCCGTCACAGATGAACTGCTAAGTTTGTCTTTGAACATCGGACACAGGTCACACATGAATACTGCTAAGTTTATATGCACGCTGCTACATGTAAGTGCATCAATTGGGCAACCACCGCATCTGAACACAAATTAGTTTATTACTTAGGCCACTTATACATCCTCCCATTTTAACACCAAAGCAGCGTTATCAGGTTTTAAACTTTTATTCCAAATTTAGATACCAACTGAATATTCATGGACAAACTAATTATAATGAAATATGGAAAGAGGGACATTGCAGCCATTTTACAAAGTAAAGAAACAGATCTTTCAAATTCCGTTAGCAAAGAGAATAGACCCTGATCAGACGGCTCCCATAGGAGTCGTCTGATCTGGATCTACTCTGTTTGCAAATGCGCAACACACGTTTATATGAGGGGAAGGGTCCATCCTTAGTCTGCTTCATAATTACAACTGGCTCCTCCCTTTCTGACTATTAATTCATGCAGATAACGGTACGTACATTATAATATTAGTTACACGGTTATTTGGCAGGATGTACGGGCTGGTATGACCGGGTTAGATCCCGTATTTCCTGAGGCGTTAGCCGAAGGAAATACATGGTCTAACCCGGTCATACCAGCCGTGTAACGAATTTATTACCAGTCAGAGATCTGATTTACCTAATTAAGAAACGATCAACTCTTATTTTGCTGACATTAGATCTCTAATTGTATGACGACATGACAAAGAAAACATGACGTCACCACAGAGCAAATATGACGTCGTCTCAGAACAATTTCGAAAGAGGAATTGAAACTTCACTTGTAAACATTAACGGTAACACGTTGTACTGATAAGTTGATAAGTTGGGGGAACGTATGAGGTACAGTTTTTTACGTTTATTATCGATCATTTGGTCGTAATCCATCCAGAATTATTGGAGTAAGGACGATATGAAATTTCGAATCGACGCTAAAAATAAAAACAAAACGAATGACGTCACGCGTTAAATTTGAATTATTCTGTATTCTCCGTGGAAGCCGCTGAATACGGTACTGTACACCCGGCAGTTTTTGGCAAACTGGCCAATCAATTTCCAAGGATTTACTCTGACTGGTAATAGTACTCGGATAGTAAAATCGTCATTTCTCCACCAAATCCTATATTGTGACCACTCTTTAGAGAGTGGTCACAACACATGGTTTGGTGGAGAAATATATGAGTTATTCTTGAAAATATTTTAATTCACGGATCTTATCTGGACCCCTGAGTTATCTGACCCCACGGAGGAATATGCTACACGTTAGTAAATACTTGATCAGAAATTCGGACATGTTCATTTCCCTTTGCTCCTCTAAACGTCCGACGTTTAAACAAAAGTTGATCTATAATATGACACGGATGAGGTAATCGTGTTGTACATGCTAATATGATCATATTCATAAGTGATCTTAGAAATTCAAAGTTGAAGAAATACCTTACATGATATGAATTATGTACATTTGTTTCGTTCTGAATGTCTATTAGCATTAGTATAAAGACGAATGACAACACATTAAATGGAAAAGAAATCTGACCATGGAGTGTGGTCTCTATTCTATAAAACAGAAGGCTGTAGATAAAAAGACAGATGTGAAATGTCTGCACAAACATTATTTTACTTGAAATTGCACAGCAAAATATTCCCACTGAGAATATAAGCACAAAGTATGTCACGACAACGTTTGAAGGAAACATTTTACGTAATCCAACAGAAACCAAACCCCACCCAATCAGTCCTACTGCTGATAGAACAGATATGAACATATATATACTAGCAATTTCTTCCATCAGCAAATCAGTTGAATAAGAGCGATCATGATCCACAAAACTCCCAATAATCGATGGTATTATTAAAAACACAGCCAATGAAAAAAAAAAAATTTGTAACCGCAATTGTAGTTTGACCAGGATATAGAACCATAGGTAATAAATATACACAAAAAAACAAACATAAGATGTACATATGGGTGCCGTTATCACTTGCAAAGCTTGACCAGCAAACACTAATGGTATGGTCAAAATAACACATACTATCAATGTCTTGATAGTGTCTTCCAGCTTCATGGCTTTCATATGAGCAGCAAAGTTGTTACTTTGCCGTTCTGTGGATGCGTACGAGATCATTTATGAGAATTTCGCGCAAATATGGTGTCGTGTTGACTGTTCATATATACTCGATAAAACTATACCATTCCTTTGCTAGGAAGGCGTATGTTGTTCAGTAGATGTGTACAAGCACCATTGTCTTTATTCAGTCTCGACAGTCTTCAGTAATTTCTGAAAATAATCTTCCTGAGGTCAAAATGGAGTGAAATATTGATGACATGAATTCTAGAACAGGTATGTTCACTAATAAAGTTTAAATCAGTACTAGCATATGTCACATTCAACTCAGATCTAGCAAATGCCGAATTCCACTTACATGTAGTACTAGCATACACCAAATTCAAATCAATACTAGCATTAACGCCAAATTCAAATCAATACTAGCATAAACGCCAAATTCAAATCAATACTAGCATAAACGCCAAATTCAAATTTATAACAGCATATTTTAAAGCACGTTTTTAAAAGCGCTGCCAATAGATTCCGAAACGAATTATTATCCAAAAATCTTATTATAATTACAAGTACAAGTTATGGAGACAAGTGATTTATATTTAGACGATTATTCATTTATTCATATCGATGAGGACGCGTATAGAGTTCATCCCCTGTCTGTATTTGCCAAGATGATTGGAGTAGGTACATATCTCTTATAAAGACCACAGATTATTCTGTATAGAATAAGAGGCGTAGTCTATGGTTTCACTAGATAGCGATATCACTGTTCGGCAATAACTGTCCAACGTTGATAATAATCAATTTTCAACGATAGCTATCAATATTCAACGACGATAGCTATCAATATCCGACGACGACAGCTATCAATATCCAACGACGATAGCTATCAATATACATCGACAATAATTATCAATATTCAACGACGATAACTATCAATATCCAACGATGATAATTACCAATATCCGATTGCTATCAATATCCGACGAAAACTATTTATATCGAATTAGACAACTATCAATGTTCCATCAAAATCCTTTGATGATTCCAAATATATATCTTGTCCGGCGATAACCGACACTATAGTGAACGACTAGCAAAATGTCCAGCAACATCTGTCAATACCAAACAGCACATTTAAGCAACGAATACGTGTATCTCATCCGAGCCACGGCGTTTTTCTGTCTCTAGCATATTTCCAACTCGTATGATGTGTGTACAAGCACCACCATCCACTTCCGTGTCCAACACGTGGCGGACCAAATAGACTACGTCTGAAATATATTCGTGGGCATTTGTCCTATCTCGTCACCACGTCTGAAATATATATTGTGTGTTTATCATATCTAGTGACTACGTCCAAAATGTATTCATGAATGTTTGTCCAATATCGCGACCACGTCTAAAATATATTCACGGACATTTATCCTATCTCGTGGCTACGTCTGTAATGTATTCATGAACGGTAAGCATATATCGTGACCACATCCAACATGTATTCATGAATGTTTATCCTATCTCGTGACCACGTCACATGTATAATACACTCATTATCGTTTATTCTATCTCATGACCACGTCCAAAATGTATCCTATCATGACCACGTCCAAAATGTATCCTATCTCATGACCACATCCAAAATGTATCCTATCGCGTGATAACTGAAAACGAATGTATATAAACACCAAGATTCCAAAACTGTAAGGTATGGACTGTAGTTTGTAGTCTATTGTGTACAGGTCGGTGAATTTGCTCATAAAAAAATTACCGATACGGGAAGGGTGACACAGGTAGTACATGTTAAAGATTACACACTGTTTAATGATTATTGTTAACCAGTTCAGAGCTGATGTTTACCGATTGGAATAGCCTTGCAGTGTTTAACTATAGAGATTACTCAGTACAAAAGCCTTAACCCTTTACTGCATGAATATTCATGTCAAGAAATGATGTCATCATGGATATTAATTAGATTAATTTTTAAAATGGCATATTAACACATTTTTTTGCGAAAGTAGCTATAGAATCAGATCTATTTTACTCCACAAGCATACATAGCAGACCCTGATCAGATGCCTCCTATAGGAGCCATCTGATCTGGGTCTACTCTGTTTGCAAAGGCGTAGGAAAGCGTATAAATGGAGGAAAGTGTTAAAGTGATAGCCCATACAATAAACGCATATTTTCATTAACCATCATAAAACTTGGCATTTACCATGTCTAATCATTATTGCGAAGATTATCAATTTGAACTTATAGAAAAAAGCTGCTGTAATTCAAAATAAACCGTTTTCATCGGTGTGTCGGACAGCAAACTACTATCGACCTATGTTGAACAGCTACAAAACTAAAACATTACCCGAATAAATACTATTACATTGGCGAATAACATCGGGTCTTCGAGATCAAAGAAGTGATCAGACTTCTTCAGTATTCTACCTCTCACATTGCGTTAGATAACTACTTTGTTCATGAATATAAAGCAGGTATCGAAATTTGGAATAAACCTAGAACATGAAAAGGGTATTAAATATGTCCGTAAGACGCGGTGATTTAGGTGGTAACTACAGTTCAACATGCTTTAATTAACCCATTCCCTCATAGGTTATTTTAGATACAACCATTTTGAATAAATCTACCGAAAAGGAGCATTAACTAGAGAAAGGGATATTTTTGGATTTTTGTAGTTTTGAAACTATTGTGATAAATAGAGCATTTGCTCCTGTGGAGCAAATGCTCTATTTATCACAATGGTTTCAAAAAGTGACTTTTACAGAGGCGTCAAACGGTGTGGATGAGGGAATGGGTTAAGCGGTCATTCATTTATTGATCATGGAAGTCTTAAAAAGCAGGTGGTTGCTTAATAAATGGAAAGAGTAATGCAGAAAGTTCATATGGGGGCTTTCTGCATTACTTTTGACTTGCATTAAGCTACCACCTTCACTACCCATACCTAGATCTCTTTTTGATGGCCGCTCAAGACAGGTTCTACTGACAGATATGTTTGGATCTAGATTGCAGAAAGTTATTTAACATTATGTTGCGGTTTTAATATTTAAATTGAATTTTAAGAATTGAAACAGACGAAATATTTTGGCAGACGACAAGTACATAACAAGCAAAACGTTTTAAAAGCAACTACCCACAGGTTGAGATCAATAACAACTTCGTTATAGGTGTGCCTTTTCATATTGCAATCACCTTTGTCCTTTCATTTCTGTGTCAAGCCGTTCTGTATTTACCTTAACGTGTGGTTATTAAGTTAATACTATACTTTTAAGCTGCGGAGAACCTGATTAAAGGGACCATTGGGGACTTGGGTCTGCACTGTTTTTCATAAAAATAAGTTTCTTCAGCGATTAAATTTGATACATTTTTTCTGTTTATAACCCTGCACGCTTTCAGAAACTTTGACAGGGAGGAACACGTTTTAATCCTTCTTTCAAATTAAGGGTTTAGAATGTATTGGTGTCTTTGTGTTCACGGGTAACAAAGCTTTTTGGTATTGATTCACTTATTATTAACACGTCCACTGCCAATGTCGCATCTGTGATTACCTATGCAAACAGGTTGGATCCAGATGAGACGCCGGGTAACTCGGCGTCTCATCAAGATCCAAACTGTTTGTTACCTTGACTTTTGTTGTTGTTGTTTTGAAAAAAAAAGAAAAAAAGAAAGAAAGTAAATATTGCAGCAGACGACAAAGTACATGTACATTCTAAATGTACGAGCCGAAACGTGTTGTAAACCAGTCGAAGCGGTGTTTCTGCAAAAGGTTTTTGCCAATAAGACCGATGAAAGCAATGTAGATCATGCATAATCAGTATTCCCTCAGGAGTCCGCTTATCTTGGTCAACACTGTCAACACATACTAGTCTAGGCACACTATATGTTTACCATTTACATACTGATGGTAAATTCGTGATGCTCTATTAAAGTACAATGTAGTTTGGATCCAGATGAGACGTCGAGTTACTCGGATATTTCATCACAACACAGACTGATACTATGTCTGCATGCCTGTATTCAATATTGACAATTTTCGCAGACGACAATTTTCGCAGACGACAGTTTTCGCAGACGACAATTTGCTCGACGTGCAAACTGTTTAACTGTTAGCATGATACGGGACATCTTTGTGAAGATCCGTGCAAACATTTTGGATCCAGATGCGAGTCAGAATAACCCGGTGTCTATTTAAGATCCATATTGTTTGACAGTCTGATCATGTCTTAGAACGAATGAAACAAGTACTGCTTCGAATCTGCATTGAAATGTATCTTCGGTCATTAACACTTTCCTTCATATTGGCGACTTTTGACGACTCTGTAAAAGTCACTTTGTGGAACCATTGTGATAAATAGAGCATTTGCTCCTATAGGAGCAATTGCTCTATTTATCATAATGGTTTCAAGCTACAAAATTCTAAAATTTTCCTTTTCTCTAATTAATGCTCCTTTTCGATAGATTAATTAAAAGAGGTTGTATCTAAAAATAGCCTATGGGGTAATGGGTTAACCTCTTCCTTCTTAAAATGCGTTTTTTTGCATCCCTTTGCAAACAGAGCAGACTCAGATCAGCCAGTTCCTACAGGAGCCGCCTGATCAGGGTCTGGTCTGTTTGCTTATGAAATTATAATATATCTGATTCTACATTTTCTTCTGATACCAAAAACTCATGTGTAGATATGCCATATTAGAATCCAGTCACGATGTCGTGTTTTCTTACATGAATGATTATGCAGCAGGGGACTGGTTAAAGTCATACTTATAACACTGATTCTCGTACTGTTGTGTTTATTATCTACACATCAACTCTTCATTGAAACAGCCTTTTCTTTTGTTTCTCCTTTGAATACTCTATGAATGAATGCTGCATAACATTTACTGACAGTTTTGATCCAGATCAGACGTCGATTATCTCGGGACTGATCGACACTCTGAAACAGTTTTGGTTAAAAGAAGTGTACCTTTAAAAATGAAGCAGACGACAATCTTTTAACTCTTTGCACGCTAGCGGCGAAACTGTGATTACCTATGCAAACAGTCAGGATCCAAACTGTTTGTCATCTAGACCATATTTTTTTTGAAAAAAAAGTTTATTTTAAGAAAAGAAGCAGACGACAATTGTTGCAGACGAGAAATTACTTAGCGTGCAAAGAGTTAAAGAAAACACAATGATAAAAAGGATTAACTTTAATCCTTTCAACACTGGATTTATTTTTATAAATAAATAAATATCCCATCAGTGTTTAACTGTAGAGTCCTACAGTATGAAAGACTTACACTTGCTAGAGAGTTTTATGCCCCCCCCCCCCCCCCGGATCAGATATGGGGATTTGCTCTATTGTCCGTTTACCTGTTTGAAGACAACTTTAACATTTGTCATAACTTTTGAGCCAGTACAGATACAGACTTGATATCTTGATATTTGGCATGTATATGTATCTCATAAAGCCGCACATTTTGAGGGGGTGACATGTCAAGTTCAATGTATTCCTTCAAGGTCAGATGTCAAATATATGGGTCAAATCAACGACTTTAACATTGCCCATAACTTTTGAACCAGTAGAGATACAGACATGGTATTTGGTATGCATGTGTATCACATGAGCTGCGCAGTTTGATGGCTGACATGTCAAGGTCAAGGTCATCCTTCAGGGTCAAAGGTCATATCGGGGGAATAGTATTTCACAAACACATCTTGTTTAATGGTAAACAATGCAGACCTTAGTCAGAGGGCTCCTCCAGGACCTCCCTGATCTTGATCTATACTACATGTATTTGCAAATAACAGTGCATGCACGTCCTGTAGTCAAGGGGTTACCCTTTTCCTTCATATAAACGCTTTTTCACGCATTTGCAGACCCAGATAAAATGTTTCACCTGCCATAGTTCATTGTAACTTTTTTTTCCAATGAATATTCAGTAGGTATTGAAATTTGAAATAAACATAGAACAGGGAAATGGTGAGCTAGTTTCTCAAATCCGATATGCTCGTCCCCTTTTATGGCTATATAAGTCACTCTTTGGGGCTAACTGAAATGCCGAATCACTCGGCGATTTTTCTGGATTCAAACTTTATGGTCTTTAGACTGCTTTTGGCACCTTTTTAAACGAAGAGCAGTTGAACTTCGATATCTCAAACTCGGATAACTCGAACTAAAAGTTCAGTCCTTCCAATATTTACAATACAGAATTGCTGTAATGTGTATATTACTACGCATACATAGAAACACGTGTGGCAGCTTAATACAGGTCTACAGTAATGCTGAAAGCTCCTACTTTTGATCTTCATTAAGCTGTGAACTTTAGAAATTGTCCAGATAAGACATCGGATAACTCGATCTTCTGTTATAGCGAGCTAATTTGTATGGTACCTTGAAGTTCGAGATGTCGAAGTTCAATAAAGTAAACCCTTATCAGACGGCTCTTGTAAGAGCCTCTGATCAGGGTCTGTCACATTTATAGAATATATAGGACTAAAATTAGCGGAAAATTATTATTATTCATGATGTGATAATTTCTTACATGAATATCCATAAGAAAAAAGGATCAAGGCTCTAAAGTACCTTTTCAAAACTTACAGTGAACATTTATATGATGGCTACAGTTTAGTTTAAAACATTTATATGATAGTTCAAGTTTAGTTTAGAATATTTATATAATGGCTACAGTTTAGTTTAGAACATTTATATGATAGCCCCAGTTCAGTTTAGAACATTTATATGATAGCTACAGTTTAGTTTAGAACATTTATATGATACCTACAGTTTAGTTTAAAACATGTATATGATAGTTCCAGTTTAGTTTAGAATATTTATATGATAGCTACAGTTTAGTTTAAAACATTAATATGATAGTTCCAGTTTAGTTTAAAACATTTATATGATAGTTCACGTTTAGTTTAAAACATTTATATGATAGTTCCAGTTTAGTTTAGAATATTTACATGGTAGCTCCAGTTTAGTTTAGAACATTTATATGATAGCTCCAGTTTAGTTTAGAACATTTATATGATAGCTCCAGTTTAGTTTAGAACATTTATATGATAGCTCCAGTTTAGTTTAGAACATTTATATGATAGCTCCAGTTTAGTTTAAAACATCTCCAGTTTAGTTTAAAACATTTATATGATAGTTCCAGTTTAGTTTAAAACATTTATATGATAGTTCCAGTTTAGTTTAAAACATTTATATGATAGCTCCAGTTTAGTTTAGAATATTTATATGATAGCTCCAGTTTAGTTTAGAACATTTATATGATTGCTCCAGTTTAGTTTAGAATATTTATATGATTGCTCCAATTTAGTTTAGAATATTTATATGATTGCTCCAATTTAGTTTAGAATATTTATATGATTGCTCCAGTTTAGTTTAGAACATTTATATGCTTGCTCCAGTTTAGTTTAGAACATTTATATGCTTGCTCCAATTTAGTTTAGAATATTTATATGCTTGCTCCAATTTAGTTTAGAATATTTATATGATTGCTCCAGTTTAGTTTAGAATATTTATATGATTGCTCCAGTTTAGTTTAGAACATTTATATGCTTGCTCCAGTTTAGTTTAGAACATTTATATGCTTGCTCCAATTTAGTTTAGAATATTTATATGCTTGCTCCAATTTAGTTTAGAACATTTATATGATTGCTCCAGTTTAGTTTAGAATATTTATATGATTGCTCCAGTTTAGTTTAGAATATTTATATGATTGCTCCAGTTTAGTTTAGAACATTTATATGATTGCTCCAATTTAGTTTAGAATATTTATATGATTGCTCCAGTTTAGTTTAGAATATTTATATGATTGCTCCAGTTTAGTTTAGAATATTTATATGATTGCTCCAATTTAGTTTAGAACGTATATACTACAGCTATTAGAGCTAATCCGTTTATACTACAGCTATTAGAGCGCATCTTTCCTCAGTTTACACTATATCCATTAGAGCTCATCATATCTCAATTTATATCATAGCTTTTAGAGCTCATCATATCTCGGTTTATACTATAGCTTTTAGAGCGCATATTTCCTCAGTTTACACTATATCCATTAGAGCTCGTCATATCTCAATTTATATCATAGCTTTTAGAGCTCATCATATCTCGGTTTATGCTATAGCTATTATAGTTCATCTTATATCAGTGTTTACTATTATTAGAGCTCATCATATCTCAATTGATGCTATAGCTATTGGAGCTACTCCATATCTCGATTTAGACGAAACCTCCTGCTGCTCATCAACTTTCCGTTTATAGTTTAAATACTAGAGATCATCATATCTCAAGTAAAACTGTAGCTATTAGAACGCATCATATCTCATGTAAAACTATAGCTATTAGAACATCATATCTCAGGTAAAACTATAGCTATTAGAACATCATATCTCAGGTAAAACTATAGCTACTAGAACCCATCATATATCAGTTTACACGATAGCTCATCATATCTCGGTTTATACATTAAGTACTAAAGCTTATATATCAGGTAAATCGATAGCTGCTACAGCTCATCGTGTCTCAGTTTACACGATAGCTACTAAAGCTCATAGAATCTCGGTTCGAGTCTCGTATATTTTATAGTTACTAGAACTCATCAATCTCGGTTTATACTATCTCTGCTAGAGCTCATCGTATCTCAGTTGTTACCATAGCTACTAGAGCTCATCATATCTCAGTTGTTATCATAGCTACTAGAGCTCATCGTATCTGAGTTGTTACCATAGCTACTAGAGCTCATCATATCTGAGTTGTTACCATAGCTACTAGAGCTCATCATATCTCAGTTGTTACCATAGCTACTAGAGCTCATCATATCTCGGTTAAGACAATAGAGTCCATCATATGTCCGTTTATACCATAGCCATGATAGCTAAACCAGTTCATCATATCTCAATGTCTACAATAGCTACGAGACTAGACTAGCTCGTACTCGACCTCATCATAGATACATTTAGATTTTTTATTGAGTACATGTACATTGGTCATAAGCCGAACAGTACGTTTGCAAAATTAAGATGCACACATTTCCAAAAGGAAAATGGTTTTGTTTTGTTTATTGTTAACAATCAGTACTACATAATCCTCGGCCAGAGTTCAACTACTACAGGCGCTCTATTTCACGACCAGTACTCAGTGAACTTTGCAGCTGATAGTATTTGCAAAACTCATTTTGCGCAATATGACCGTGAAGGGGAGTTTGCTTGCGACAGGGAGGTAACTCTGTATACAAGTTGTATATTTTGAAATCAGGAATTATCGTTATTGATATAATTTCTTCAAAATTGTCGTCAGCTCTGGTCAGCAACACATTTCTATTAATGAGCGACATGTAATCTGCTTTCCATTTAATTTGAAAGTCATTTTATACACTTTTATCTTTGTTTATGTCACAAAGTTTGATTTCTGTTCAAACGTTCACCTACTATGCGTCAGATCTGGATCCTCCAAATTACTAACTTACAGAATTCAACTATGACCAGCTTAGGTGACATGATACAGTAACATCTCGATTATTCGAACACTAAAATACGTCTCATTATATAGATCGTTAAGATAGATGGCAGCTTAATGCATGGTGAAAGTGATGCAGAAAGCTCCTCAAGGAGATTTCTGCATTACTTTCACAATGCATTAATTAGCCACCTGCCTAAAAGGGTTGACATTCTTCTATACAATTTTTTTTCGCATACTCGAGATTTTACTACATTTGCTCTAAAGGATTACGTGTATAGATCTACGTGTACAATTCATATACAGGTTATCATCTCTGATTTTAAATATCTAATGAACATACATGGCTAATTTCCTTATCAACCCTCTCCCTCATATAAACGTGTTTTCAAGCATTTGCAAACAGAGTAGACCCAGATCAGACGGATCCTATAAGAGCCGTCTGGTCAGGGTCTGCTCTGTTTGCTAATGGAATTTGATAGACGTGTTTTTTTGCCTTTCTAAAATGTCTACAATGTTCCACCTTCCATATTTCATTTTTAAGCATTTTGTTAATGAGTATTCAGTAGGTATTGAAATTTGTAATAAACGCAGAACAGAGAAAATGTTAACACTGAAATAACCAGTTGCACCAGTCCTACACATATTCAGACTTGACCGGAAATAAAGGTTTGTATGCATGTTGTCTCAGCTATGTGTATAAAGTACCTTAACCAATTCCCGTAGAAAGGCGTATTTATGGAGGAAAGGGTTAAATGCTTGACAAGACGTTTATAGGGGAAGTATTAACTGATCAAGCTAGATCTAATATCACTTTTTAACTCTGCTCGTGCTAAGAGCGTTTTCACTGGCATTTGCCAACAGTTTGGATCCAGATTAAACCTCGAGTTACCGGTATTTGGCGTCTCGTCAGTATCCAAGCTGTTTGACACTCGGTCATTTCTGCATTACTGTTTGACCTGAATTAACCTCTTCCTTCTTAAAATGCGTTTTTAACCCTCATAAAAGTCACTTTGTGAAACCATTGTGATAAATAGAGCATTTGCTCCTATAAGAGCAAATGCTCCATTTATCACAATGGTTTCAAACTACAAAATGTTTTCCTTTTCTCTAGTTAATGCTCCTTTTCGGTAGATTTATTCAAAGAGGTTGTTTCTAAAAATAGCCTATGAGGTAATGGGTTAATAAAGAATGAGACTCGCCATAGAGTGTGTTGCACATGTGACATTTCCATTCATTTCAAGGTAACCTTCGAGGTTTATGCCAACGCCCCGTTTCTATTTTTATTCTATGTGAGGGAATACTTGGTCTAGTGCAAAGGTGCCCGACGCATGCTTGAACTCACCAATAGACAACAACCCCCCCCCCCCCCCCCCAAAAAAAAATAATTTTTTTTTTTCTTTTCTTTCTTTTTTTTTTGGGGGGGGGGGAGGTTCCGTGGGTGAGTCCAAGCATACGTCGGGCACCTTTGGTCTAGTGAACCCTTTTCTTCATATAAATGCATTTCATGCCTTTACAAACAGAGTAGACCAATGTCAGACAGCTTCTATAAGAGTCATCTGATCAGGGTCTGTTCTGTTTGCTAATGGTATGATATAAATCCGATTCCGCAGTTTCTGTTTGAGTCAGATGTACTTTATTCATATGCCATTATAAAAATAATCTAATTCATGATTTCGTTATTTATTCAACGAATATTGATCAGGTAAAGGGTAAATATATTCTGAAAATGGGTGATCCTTCGAAGTCAAAAGTAGAAATGCAAAAAGAGAAAATTGCAGACTCGGTTTTATTGAGTCTGTTCATGAGTAGTAATTAAAAGTGCAACACTACTCACGCTCCCTAGCACCGGATTAAGCAGTATTTAATTTTCAAAACTAATTACATCAAAACTAATGATCCCGAAGGACCAGAAAATATAACAACACTGAAAATGAAGTACGGGGTGACTTTTAACGGCCGCCACACAAGCACTTAACACCTGCCTTTGTGAATAAACATATATTCTGAAAATGGGCGATCCTTCGAAAGCAAAAGCAAAATGCAAAAAGAAAATAATGCAGACTCGGTTTTATTGAGTCTGTTCATGAGTAGTAATTAAAAGTGAAACACTACTCCCCCCCCCCCACACACACACACCACCCAACCACCACCCCCAGCACCGACTCAAGCAGTATTCAATTTTCAAAACTAATTACATCAAAACTATTGATCCCGAAGTCATGTTTAAATTTTGTAATACAGTAAACTCTCGACTATTCGATGTTTTTGTATAGAAGAATTTCAACCCTTTTAGGCAGGTGGCTGCTTAATGCATGGTGAAACTCATAGAAGAGCTTTCTGCATTCACCATGCATTAGCTGTCACATTTCTTAAAGATCAATAATAATACGTATTTTAGTGTCCGAATAATCTAAAGTCAACGACCCAGTTACATGACCCAATTATGAATTGAAACTAAGGTCTGAAAACAGTCTATAGGTGCCTGCGTGCGTCGAATTATTAATTTTTTAGTTCCATATTTGAATGAACTGATCAGATAATCTCTGTTTTGCGCAGTTGCTTGATATCACCCTTTGTCTATTCAATATAAATGTTAGAAATAATGAAATCATGAATATTTACTGGTAACTTTTCCAGAGAATTGTTTGCTTTGACAACAACTGTAGAATCACATCTATATTGTCGATAAGGTTTGACCTGGCACTGCATGAATATTCCGCCTTTTTCCGTAAGCTGTTTTTATCCTTCCAAACACACACGTGAAACACGCGTCACTATCACGATTTTTCATCGACGAAAGTCGGCGGAAATTGATGAGTGCCAGTTCAAACCTTACGGATAATACCATGTCACAAGTAAACAGAGCAGGTCCCGAACTATAGGAGCCGTCTGATATTGGTCTACTCTGCAAATGCGTGAAAAAAAGTTTATATAAGGGAAAAGGTTAACCAATCGTAATTCAGTCATTGCATTTTGATGGCTTATTTGGATATACATTGTAGTCCCATGTCAGTCAGCATTATAATCATGAAAATCATGCCGAAGCCTTTCGCATGAGTCTCTGCATATACTGTGTTAACCATTCTCTTGCTGAATTTTAAAATGCATTTCTCCTTAATTACCCATGCCCTGTTGTATAATTACATATATATTCACTGTGTACACGTATTTCGCTGTGCAATCACTGCTGTGGAGTGCATTGGTTGCACAATCAACTTGTAAATAGTGCAGACCCTAATGTGACAGCTCCAGCAGGAGCTGTCTCATCTGGGTCTTCACTATTTACAGGTAGGTATATTGACGTGAATAGCAAGCGAAGGGTTAAGCAGCGTCCAACCTAAACAAAAGTACTGGTTTGGAGGGGTTTGACTGTATCCATTATTCTTCAAAACTTTCAATTACTTTATATTCATATCCTCATGACCCCACCCACTTTTAATGCCTTTGCAAACAGAATCGACCCAGATCAGATGACTCTCATTATAGGATTCGTTTGGTCAGTGTCTGTTCTATTTGCTTATGATATTATAGACATTTTATTCTACAGTTTCTGTAATGGCCAAATACTTTCTTATTCATAATATTATGCGACTATAAAAACTAAGTTGTTTAAGAAATAATAAATTCATACCAGTGTTTTATCGTGCAATCGAACACTGGTATTGTCCTGTTTTATCTATAACCTGTCAAACTTCAAATAATTATACGCTTGCTGAACACGCCATATATAGCTTCGGTTTAAATCGATTGCTTCCGCTAATAAAAGCTTTCCTACTTGGCTCATTCGAGTACTTGTACATTTATTGTGAATCTCGTGAAAAACGTTTGAAACACAGGTTTACCCAAGATAAATATCAATTGAGTAAATGGTTAACCTTTTCCCTGTTCAATATTCATGTAAGAAAAAATGACATCGAAAATATTTATTAACTGAATATTTAGAACTTTTCAAGTGAGTTTTTGCTTTGTCCAAAACCGTAGAATAAGATTTTCATCAGGTAAATCACAGAGCTGACCCTGATTAGACGGCTCCTATAGGAGTCGTCTGATCAGGGTACACTCTGTTTACAAATGCGTGAAAATGCATTTTATGAGGTAAAGGGTTAAGACTTATCAGGGGACAAGCATATCATCGGCAAGAAAAGCAATATTACAGAGCTCCAAATAAGATACGTAAATTAAGACATTTTCAAGCAGAACTCCTTTATTTCTCCACCAAACTCTACGTTGTGACCCCTTTCCACTTATCCCTTTTGTTCGTTGAGGTGCCTTTTTACGCCTTTGCAAACAGAGTAGACTGTCTGGTCAGGGTCTGTTCTGTCTGCTTATGCAGTGTTATAAATTTTATTCTGTGGTTTCTGTCATAGTCAAAACTGTTTCTTGTCCATATGTCATAACAGAATTGCCTTCATATAGATGCATTTTTACGCATTTGCAAACAAAGTAGGTCCATGTTCCATAGGAGCCGTTTGATAAGAATCTGCTTTGTTTGCTAATGGAATTTCATAGATCAGTTTCATTGGTGACTAAAACGGCTACTATAATTATACCCCCGCAAACGAAGTTTGAGATGGGGTAAATAGGAGTCAGTGTGCTGGTCGGTCGGTCGGTTGGTCTGTCTGTCTGTCTGTCTGTCTGTCTGTCCGTGGCGCAACCTTGCACAATGAACACTCTTGCGACCACACTTTTAGTCCAATCTTCATGAAACTTGGTCAGAATGATTGTCATAAAATCTCAGACAGTTAGAAAGTGGGTCATGTTGGGTCATAAACTAGGTCACTAAGTCAAATAGTAGGAAAACCTTGTGTACACTCTAGAGGTCACATCTTTAGTGCAATCTTCACGAAACTTTGTCAGAATGATTTTCTTGACAAATTCTCGGACTATTTTGAAAGTGGGTCATGCGGTGTCAAAAACTGGTTCACTAGGTAAAACAGTAGTAAAACATTGAGAACATTCAAGAGGTCACAGTTTTAGCCCAATCTTCATGAAGTTTGGTCAGAATGATTGTCTTGATAAATTCTCAAACAAGTTTGAAAGTGGGTCATATGAGGGTACACACTAGGTAACTAGGTCAAATAGTAGGAAAACATTGTGAACACTCTAGAGGTCACATTTTTAGCCCAATCTTCATGAAACTTAGTCAGAATGAGTATCTTAATAATATCTCTGACAAGTTTGAAAGTGGGTCATGTGGGGTCAAAACCTAGGTCACTAGGTAAAATAGAAAAACCATGTGAACACTCTAGAGGACACATTTTTAGCTGAATCTTCATGAAACATTATCAGAATGACTGTTTTGATAAAATCCCAGATGAGTTTGAAAATGGATCAAGTGGGGTCAAAAACTAGGTCACTAGGTCAAACAGTAGAAAAACCTTTGTTTTGCGATCAAGGCAGCTGAGCGGGGGTATTCCATCACCTTTAGTGATATTTCTAGTTTTAACTATTTTGTCCATGAATATTCAGTAGGTTTTGAAAGTAGGACTTAATAGAGAACAGGTGAAGTCGTGAATGTTTAATTCATGATCATGCATGCATTATTTCTAACGTGTGTGTGCATGGAGTTAAAGCAATCATTTTGAATATTTAAAAAAATCAGAATATGTATGACATGTGCATAACCTTATGCACGATTTAACCTTTCGCCTTTCCATATTTAGTCCAAATTTAATACCTACTTAATACTCATGAACAAAATAGTTTTTAGTGAAATATGGGAGATGGAACATCGTAGCCATGTTAGAAAGTAAACACACAGATCTTTCAAATTCGATTAGTCTCGCAAACAGAACAGACCCTGATCAGACGGTTCCTATAGGAGCCGTCTGATCTTGATCTACTCTGCTAGCAAATGCGCGTGTAGCCGAGTAGAGATTGTGGTGAAACAATTGTTAGGCTTAGTCTGTGTGACTTATTTGTACTATCTAGTTTTTGTCGTACCCTTTATTACTTTTCTACATTTACTCTGTCTGCAGCTCAATCATTGAGTACCCTAGCGATAGGTGGATACAGTTGTTTTTTCACTTAAATATATTTTTTTTTGTTTTACATGCACTTTACCTCTGTATTTGCAATCGGGGTTGTTGTAGATTAGTCGTAGAGGGGATACGTTTATTTACACTGTCTTTTAGGGTGGGGATGGAATAAGTGTGCGGCTGTGCGCCTAAACCGATTTAACCTCTCCCCCCCCCCCCCCCCCCCCCCCCGGTGGCATTTGTCACTTCCGTTCCAAGGCAGTACCTCCATCTTCCCCCTATTGTTTGTTTGTTATGTCTGTGCATCTCTTTGTGTCTTTTATATACATGTTTGTTTGTCATCGAGGTGCTGTTTGGGCGGTTGTGTGTTTTGTATGCGGGTTTATCTGCATGGCTCATGCATGTACTTTTGGTAGCTCGGTCTGTAGAGTGTTCGCATGGTAAGCCAAATGCCCTGGGTTTGAGTCCAAGTCGAGTCACAACTTTTTCACCATGTTACATTTGGCGCCCAACGTAAATTACCCGCAGGGTGATTATATAAAAAAATATTTGTAATAATCAGAAACTCGTGGAGTGTTCTTTGTGTAAGAATTCGGGATGAATTCCTGTGAAGAAGGGGTGTGTGTAGCCGGGTAGAGATTGTGGTGAAACAGTTAACTTGTTCACAATGTTACACGTGGAAACTTTTCCATACATGCATGATTTAACCTTTTCATTCACTAAACCGCTAATTCAACATTTGCCCAGTTTAACAACAAAGCACTTCTATAAATGCACTGTACAACCACCAGCACACAAACCATAGTATGATATTTTGTTCTCCTGTCAGTAGTTTTTCATTAGATTCACAAGCACACAAATATGATTAGTTGTCGATATGACGTTTCAAAATTCAAATTGACTTTGGGGTCACACAAATCTGTGATTCGCGTTTTTACCCTTTCTCTGTTTAATATTCATATAAGAAATAATGACACACTGGCTTTGTATTAACTGTATTAATTTTTATAATAGCATATGCACTGTTTGGTATTAGTAGAAACTGTATTGTCATATCATAAATGCTCATGAACAGACCCAATAAAGTCGAATCTGCAATTTTCTCTTCTTCTTTTTTGATTTCGAAGGATCGCCTACATTCAAAAGTTATCAATTTTAGTCTCCCAACAGAGCATACCTTTATCAGGCGGATCCTACAGAAACCTTCAGATCTGGGTGTTCTGTTTTCAAAGGCGTGAAAATAGTTTGTATGAAGGAAAGGATCAACACATATATGCGCAGATAATATATCAAATGATTAAATAACAAAATCATTCAGTACTATTACAGAATGTGTCCCTTTTTAACCCTTCGTTTGCTATTCACGTCAATATACCTACCTGTAAATAGTGAAGACCCAGATGAGACAGCTCCTGCAGGAGCTGTCTCATCAGGGTCTGCACTATTTACAAGTTGATTGTGCAACCAATACACCCCACAGCAGTGATTGCACAGCGAACTACTTGTACACAGTGAAGATATATGTAATTATACAACAAGGCATTGGTAAAGAAGGAGACATGTATTTTAAAATTCAGCAAGAGAAGGGTTAATGTTTTAGCAGCCTCTGAAAATTAGTCTAATGTAACAGGCGCATTGGCACTTTCCCTCATATAAACGTGTTTCATGCATTTTCAAATAGAGTAGACCCATATCAGACGGCTCCTATAGGAGGATCTGATCTGTTTGCTAATGGAATTCAATAGATCTGTTTCCATACTTTCTAAAATGGCTATAATGCTCCACCTTCCACATTTCATTATAACTAGTTTGGCCATAAATATTTAGTAGGTATTGAAATGTGTAATAAACATAGAACAGGGAAACGGTTCAAAACCTTGTATATCGTCAGAAACTTCTTTCATTAGCCCTTTGCCTGTTCTATGTCTTTTCCAAATTTAGATACCTACTGAATATTCATGGAAAATAGTTATAACGAAATATGGAAGGCGGAATGTTGTTACAATTTTAGAAAGGAAAGAAACAGATCTTTCAATGCCACTAGCGAAAGAGCAAACCCTGATCAGACGGCTCCTATACATGTAGAAGCCGTCTAATCTGGGTCTACTCTGTTTGCAAATGAGTGAAAACATGTTTATATGAAGGAAAGGGTTAAAAGTTTGTTCTGTACAGAATCTTCCAGCTTCATGACTTTCATTATTAGAATTGTTACTCGTTTCGAAAGAAAGGCTAAAATCTATCCAATAGTACTTTCATTATCTGAGCGTTTAGAATCTGTTTTAACTCATTCCCTCATAGGCTATTTTTAGATTCAACCTCTTTGAATAAATCTACCCAAAAGGAGCATTTACTAGTGAAAAGGAAAATGTTAGAATTGTGTAGTATTGAAACCATAGTGATAAATAGAGCACTTGCTCCTATGGGAGCAAATGCTCTATTTATCACAATGGTTTCAAAAGGTGACTTTTACAGAGGCGTAGAAAGGCGTATTTATGGAGGAAAGGGTTAAATGCGTGAAAAGACGTTTATAGGGGAAGTATTAACTGATCAAGCTAGATCTAATATCACCTTTTTAACTCTCCTCGTGCTAAGAGCGTTTTCACTGGCATTTGCCAACAGTTTGGATCCAGATTAGACGTCGAGTAACCGGTATTTGGCGTCCCATCAGTATCCAAGTTGTTTGACACTCGGTCATGTCTGCATTACTTTTAACCTGCATTAACCCATTCCCTCATATTGACGACTTTTGACGACTCTGTAAAAGTCACTTTGTGAAACCATTGTGATAAATATAGGAGCAAATGCTCTATTTATCACAATGGTTTCAAGCTAAAAAAATCTAAAATTTTCCTTTTCTCCAGTTAATGCTCCTTTTCGGTAGATTTATTCAAAGAGGTTGTATCTAAAAATAGCCTATGAGGTAATGGGTTAAACTACCAACTGCCCTATAGACACGTAGTTAGACCGCTGTTTGCCATACCTTATAACACATTTATGGTTTCATGTACAAGGCACAGGGCAAGCATACATGCATGTGACTTCGATGTCTTTGTTCTATTTTCTTCAAATTTATTTTGGAAATTGACAATATATGATGATAAGTAAATTCATACATGATCGACATAATTCAATATTGAAAAAATAGTTCCAGTCTTGGGGAACTCCCACGTACCATACTTTTAGTAAATATATGACAAACGCCATATAGATGGACGAAACTCCGTTTAACCAGAAATCTAAATCATTATGGAATTTGATCTCAATTCTGTAACATAGAACTGCGTAGAAGAATACGCATGAGGACAATTTGACAGTGAAGACTAGGTCATGAGTTGAAATGAGACAAGTAACGGCAAATGATAGTGTGAGAAGTAAATATACAAGTGCAGTGTGTGCTGGAATCAGTACCGTAATTCCATTTATATAAACATCATAGGTCACCACGGTAACCATCACTAGCAAGTTTCCCAATCCTAACAATATTGACATCTCTTCAAAGATTAACTCACTATTACCGGTGATGTCTTTCTCAACTGCTATCAGAATAATTGAAGGCACAAGAATGAGCAAAGTAGCCGTAGTAGTAATGGTTTTCAGCTTAAATGTAAGTTGATCTACTGCATACTGATATACGATAACACAATAGACCAACATCCACACATAGTTCCAGTACAACATGCCTTTTTGAATCGCTATAAGAATAAGGATCACCGGTAAAATGGCATTCTTAACAGCCAGAAATAATTTCTCGACACTCCTATGAAATATAACGAGTATATCTATTAAATATATGATCTTTTCTAAATTGATATATGTGTGTCCCTGGCTTTGACTTGGACTTTGTCTTTGTTGATAGTAACTCCCTGTCATAGTTGTTATAATTCGTTGTCTTTACGCCCTGGTGATTAGTTCCATCAATGAATGTGTAACGATACTCTTGTTTATTGTTGTTCTTTCTGAAATCTATAGGATTGCTCGCACATATAAATATCGTTTTCGCTGATTGTGACATCAAACACTTTATCCATGGTTTACAGTATTATTGCACATTATCTAACTGTTTTGCACGTCATCCATCTGTTTTTCACTCATACATGTATATTCCAATACTGTTGGAGGTACTGAAAGTCTCTCTGAATTAACTTGGGGTTATTGTTTATTTGCCCTTGCTCTTAGCATAGTTACAGATGTATGTTTTATGCAATAAAGATATGAACTGAACTGAATTGTACGCAGTGCCTCTCAAATGCTTATCGTGAGATCACATACAATGTAAACAATGCATTAATCCTCTGTGTGGTTGTTTGATCAAACAAACGATGAATCTGTTATGAAATGTCCCTTGAATGTGTGGTAAAATAGTCATGTAATTCTGCTTGAACAATATTGTAAACGATGCGGCCTGTCTACCAGCTTGTTACAGCTTTCTTCAAGTTCTTAATAAATCATATATCGTGACTTTCTGGTGATCATAAGTGCTCCGATTCCGTGTTAGTATCATGTATTAATAAATTCCCTCGCATATCTTGATCTCATCGAACACCATTGTCCACTTCGTCGCCTACACGTACTTTTTACCGCTGGACTCGAACAATATCACAGCGTTTTGAATGACGAATCACTCTTTCCGTTACTTTGATGCTAACATCCTTTGGCGAGTTAGACTATCGTCTCCGTGCTCCACCAACATGTTTCACTCATCGACTGTTCCATATCTAGTCCTGTAAAAAATAACAGGTATAAACACCAACGTATGCTTAAGTTCTACGCCATGCATACAGGAGCGCCCACAGTGAATAGGCTCGAATTCAACAAATCTAACAATGTCCCCGCTGTGAATGGTTTTTTACGTCTTCTTAAATTTGGAGCTGGTTCAATTTTGACTACTTTCGAATGGATCTAGATTTTGAGAAACTTTTGACTGAGTGTCAAATAGCTTGGATCCTGATGAGGCACCGAGTTACTCAGTGTCTCGTTTGGATCCTAACTGTTTGCAAATGCCTGCCAGATAGCAGAATAATGGTTAACCCTTCGCTTACTATTCACGTCAATATACCTACCTGTAAATAGTGAAGACCCAGATGAGACAGCTCCTGCAGGAGCTGTCTCATCAGGGTCTGCACTATTTACAAGTTGATTGTGCAACCAGTGCACTCCACAGCTGTGACTGCACAGCGAAATACTTAGATATAGAGAATAATAGGTTAGTGCCGTAGATGGGACGCCTTTATCCGACGAGGGGAGAAAACGTTGAGGCGAGGCTTGCCGAGCCTCAACTGTTTTCTCTCCGAGTCGGATAAAGGCGTCCCATCTACGGCACTAACCTATTATTCTATTTATCCAGTCAATTTAGTTATATCTTTTTTCATAGACTCATAAAACATACGAATATTGAAATAATTTGCATTGAAATGCGGTTTTTCGATCAACGGACCTCCCTTTTCATTTCCGTTCTAAAGACGTAAATAATGAGCTACCGCAGAGGAAAAATAGTTTCGATACTTACATTACAAGACGGGAAAACGTGCTTGAATTTGAAAAATAAGATCGTTTGAATCGAGAGTCGATATATTAATTCAAACAGACATGATTATTATTCTACCGGAGGCTCTACATTGTCAAATTCGAGTTCCGTCGTCTCGGTATCTATTTTTAGATAGGGCTAACGTCACTCGTCAATGGAACTGAACAGGCTATATTTAGAGGTCTATGACCATCACCGCCCTTGTAAGAGTTTATCGATTAGCGGGAAAACGTGCTTGAATTTGAAAAATAAGATCGTTTGAATCGAGAGTCGATATGTTAATTCAAACAGACATGGTTATAATTCTACCGGAGGCTCTACATGGTCAAATTCGAGTTCCGTGGTCTCGGTTTCTATTTTTAGATAGGGCTAACGTCACTCGTCAATGGAACTGAACAGGCTATATTTAGAGGTCTATGACCATCACCGCCCTTGTAAGAGTTTATCGAATAAATTATCATGAGAGTGATAAATGTTTTAATGAAGTTTTATTGTATTATTTATTAAAAAATCGTCAATATGGTAGTATGATAACTTTATATACATATCAATTTCGCTTTACAGTATGCCTGGCCTGATAGCGTAGTGGTTACGATGGTCGCTTATCGTGCAGTCAGTCCCGGTTCGATTCTCACCGCTGACGAATCTTTTTTTTCTCTCTATTTCTTTTCTATTTTTTTTTTTAAATGACGGTTTGGGTTTTTACTGGGATAGTTAATGATAATTATCCATATTAAGTGTTTTTTCTTTAAACTTAATACGTTATTTTTGGTAAAACAATTTTGAAGAAAAAATAAAAATAGTTCCTGTTGTAAGAAGAAATTCCTACACCTACTATACAAATAAACCTCTACTGTACGTATAAACTTAGGTTTATTATGCTACCCCTTTATTACGTCACTAGCGGCTGTAGTGACGGGATAAATATGTAATTACACACCAGGGCATGGGAAAAGAAGGAGAAATGTATTTTAAAATTCAGCAAGCGAAGGGTTAATATTCAATAGACTGTTGCGAGACGGAGTAATCAATCTCAACATTTAGCAGACTCCTACTAATCATCTCCATCAGTATTCTTGTAAGAGATAATATACATGTTTATGTATGCATGTTAATTAGCTGAAATTTTAAAATGACACATTAACCCATTCCGTCAATTTTGACGCCTTTTGTCGACTCTGTAAAAGTAATCTTTTGAAACCATTGTGATAAATAGAATAAATATCATTATCGATCTTTAAGACAAGTGACAGCTTAATGCAGGGTGAAAGTCATGCAGAAAGCTCCTCTAGGACGGTCACCCTGCATTAAGCAGTCACCTGCCTAAAAGGGTCCGAATTCTTCTATTCTAATAATCGAGGTTTCACTGTAAATAATATAATCCTTTACTCCTTATCTATTCACGTAAGAAAAAACACCACCAATAATCATAAAGAGCTGAATTGTTTATTAACACAACAAAACTTAAAATCAGAACTGTATAATTCCATGAGCAAAGGGAGTAGACACAGATCAGACGGCTCCTATAGTAACCGTCAGATCTGGGTCTACTCGGTCTGCAACGGTGTTGAAAAGCGTATTGGTGGAGCAAATAGTTAAACCGTGTGGCTACTGAACTCTTTCCTTCATATAAACCCTTTTTAACCCATTTGCAAACAGAGTAGATCCAGATCAGACGGATCCTATAAGGGCCGTCTGATCAGTGTCTGCTCTGTTTGCTAATGCAATTTGTTAGATTTGTTTCTTTACTTTCTAAAATGGATACAATGTTCCACCTTCTATATCTCATAATAACTATTTTGTCCATGAATATTCAGTAGGTATTAAATTTAGAATTAACACAGAACAGGGTTAATATGAAACGAAAACAAACACAGGGAGTGTCTACATGAGCTTTCTGTCCATACATATATTTGTCCAGTGTGGTATTGTCCTGTTTTATTAACCTGTCAAATTTGAATATTCCTACGTCACTGAAAGGATATATTTAGCTTGGGTAAACCTGTGTTTCAAACGTTTTTCACGAGATTCACAATAAATATACAGGTACTTGAATAAGCCAAGTAGGAGAGCTTTTATTAGCGGAAACAATCGATATCAACCGAAGCTATATATGGCGTGTTCAGCAAGCGTATAATTTGACAGGTTAATAAAACAGGACAATAATTGTAAAGAAGCTTTATTAAGCAATGTTTACATTGTGGGGTTGATCTTGGGCACTCTCATAGTGATTCACTTTGAACATTGTTTATCCAGACAGAAATGTGACAAAATGTCACATTTGACAAATATTTTATCTAGTTTTAAATAGATTTTCAATATAACCCTTTACTCCATAAAAACAAATTTAAGCCATTTGTATCCACGATCCCATATATGGGATATAGGCAAACAGTGAAGTCTCTGATCAGACGCCGCATAATGTGGCGTCTGACCAAAGTCTACACTGTCTGCTAATAGGAATTTCTATATAAAACGAAACTGAAAATTTAGACCAGGCATCCCTTAGATAAAAATGGACTAATCTAATATATAAGCATGGATGAATCCACTAGGCGCAAAAGGGTTAATTGTCAAGCGGGGTTTTTTTGCAAACAGAGCAGGCCGAGATCAGACGACTGCTGTATGAGCTGTCGTATCAGGGTCTGCTCTGTTTTCTTAAATCAATGTATTACATGTAGATCTGATTCTACGGTTCTTGCCTAAGGCAGCAATTTCCTGTTAAATATATACAAATCAACTTACCCCTTTAATCCTTTAATATTCATATAAGAACGATCTCATGAATATTAAATAGTTTAATAGTTAAATTGGAATATAAACCCAAGCAAATTTTGCCATGACAGAAACTGTAGAATCAGATCTATATCATCCCATGCATAAGCAAACAGAGCAGATCCTGATCTGATGGCACCTATAGGAATCGTCTGATAAAGTGTCAATGTCATTTGATATAACACTTGTGCGAGTTTGACCCTTTCGCTGCCAATGCCGGATCTGTGATTACCTATGCAAACAGTTTGGATCCAGATGAGACGCCGAGTAACTCGGCGTCTCATCAGGATCCAAACTGTTTGTTACTGTTACTATTTTTTTTGAAACAAAAATGAAGAAAATCAAAAAAATGAAAATTTGTTGCAGACGACAAAGTTAGCAGACGACAGAGTTTGGCAGCGAAAGGGTTAAACATATTTGGTCGTCGTATATTATACTACTGTGAAATATAACTGTTTCTGATTGTCCGATTTTCTGACCAAGTCAGTTTCACTCATTTGAACCAGTCTGTACGCTCCATCTATTCTATAGTTAACGTAACTCCTTATTTCTATACGTAGACAGTGGAAAGAGGTTCTGAGTCTTATAAACTTTAACCTTTGTGATTTGTTCCAACATTGTTAAAAACTGATAGTATTCAAAATCTACTTTAATATGTTTGTACATGAACAATATTTTACTAGTGTCAATATCACCTCTGCAATCCTGCGTAAAACAAGAAATAAATATTTTCTCTATACATATACATTCCAAAGCCTTTGTAGACAGAATAGACCCAGATCAGTGTCTGCTCTGGCTGCTTATGAAATACTATAGATATGATTCTATAATTTCTGTCATGGCCAAAACTTCCCTAGTTAATATACCATCATAAAAAACCCTTACATGATGCCATTATTTCTTACATTAATATTCATGGAGTAATGGGTTAAAATTTAGAATGAACTCTTTACTCCATCAGTTACACTATCTTAAATGCCCTTCATATTACCGAAGCCTTAGTTATCAAGTGAAGTGTTTTCCCTGCATGCCTTAGTTCTTTTTTCAAAGATTAACGACACCAATATACATACACGTATTTGACAATACACTTAACCCTTCGCTTGCTATTCACGTCAATATACCTACCTGTAAATAGTGAAGACCCAGATGAGACAGCTCCTGCAGGAGCTGTCTCATCAGGGTCTGCACTATTTACAAGTTGATTGTGCAACCAGTGCACTCCACTGCAGTGATTGCACAGCGAAATACTTGTACACAGTGAAGATATATGTAATTATACATCAGGGCATGGGTAAAGAAGGAGACATGTATTTTGAAATTCAGCAAACGAAGGATTAATTGTGCATACGACACTAATCCAGCACTTCATTATGTTTTATTATGGTTTACAAAACGGTTAACATACAGGTGGTATCGGCCCAATTCACCATATATTGCAACATCACTTGCAGACATGTTTATCATTCAACAGTTTTTCTGCAAGATATTAAACAAATTCTTTCTAAATCTTTTTTATTTAGTGCGGCCTTGAACAGACCACGGCTGTATATATAGATGGAAACTGAGCATACTGTTACGATACAAATGAATCAAATAATTGACAATGAATTTTTGGACAAAATTCAAACTCTCCCGTTGCATTTCATGACGTTCATAGACTTGAGAGCCTTGTCAATAACAATAATTGTTGATCGAAATTATAGTTACCATTTGTACCTAGATAGTTAAATGTTTCTACAATATCTGATACACTTCTTTAACCCTTTACTCCATAAATGCGCATTTCTATGCCTTTGTAAACAGACTAGACCCAGATCAGAAGGCTCATGCATGCTCCACCTGGTCAGGACCTGCTCTGTTTGCTTATGATATAATATAGAAATGATTCTACAGTTTCCCCCATGGCAAAAAGTTCCTGTGTCGATATGCTATTATAACAATTAAACTATTAATCATTCATAATGTCGTTATTTTGTACATGAATATTCATATAAAGTCTTACACTATATACCGCTGGTATATATACCACTGTCTGGGCTTGCAAGTAGGTATAGCTCCAAATCCTCTACATAAATGTACTATAGATCACAATAGCGGAGAGCATATTTTTCCTTGTGTCAGACTTATTGTTATTTTAATAATTTGCGAATATGTATATATATTTACATTCGCCCTGCAACGTCCTTATATAACCTTATTCTAAAAAGAAAATTGCATAACCTCATGAACACCGGAAGCACGTCATTCATTTCTAAAATATAAGAAATACAATGGAATATAAATATAAGTAATGAATGACGTGCTCCCGGTGTTCATGAGTTATGCAACGCATAGCTTTACGAGCAAAGATTCACGTGAAGCCCTTCGGGCTTCACTAACTTTGCTCGTAAAGCTATGTGTTGCATAACCCCATGAACACCGGAAGCACGTCATTCATTTCTTAAATGACAATGTCGGACTTGGTTTTTCACGTTATCACAGATAGCTAGATAATTATGTCTCCCCCCATATTTATATGGGGGAGACATATTGTTTTCGTGAGAGTTGTCTGTCGGTCCGTCTGTCCGTCCGTCCGTCCGTCTGTCCGTCACACTTTTTGTCCGGACGATAACTTCAATATGCCTGATGCCAGTTGATTGAAACTTCATATATGGAAAGATCATGACGAGAGGAAGTGTCATGCACAAGGTCCATAACTCTGGCTTCACTAATATTGGAGTTATTGCCCTTTGTAAAAAATATCATAATTTTTTGTCCGAACAATAACTTCAATATGCCTGATGCCAGTTGATTGAAACTTCATATATGGAAAGAGCATAATGAGAGGAAGTGTCATGCAGAAGGTACATAACTCTGGCTTCACTAATATAGGAGTTATGGCCCTTTGTAAAAAAAAATCACACTTTTTTGTCCGGACGATAACTTCTATATGGCTCATGCCATTTGATTGAAACTTCATATATGGAAAGATCATGGAGAGAGGAAGTGTCATGCACAAGGTCCATAACTCTGGCTTCACTAATATTGGAGTTATTGCCCTTTGTAAAAAAATCACAATTTTTTGTACGGATGATTACTCCTATGTGACACATGCCATTGGAGTGAAACTTCATACATGGAACGATCATGATAAGAGAAAGTGTCATGCATAAGATCCTTAACTCGAGCTTCAATAAATTTAGAGTTATTGCCCCTTGTACATTTGTTTAATTCTTTCTTGTCCGGACGATAACTCCTACATGGCTCTTGCCATCGTATTGAAACTTCATACATGGAAAGAGCATGATGAGAGAAAGTGTCATGAACAAGGGCCATAATTCTGGCTTCAATACTTTTGGAGTTATTGCCCTTTGTTACATTTTTGGCCGATCAATAACTCCTGTTCGATTGATGCTATTGGAATGACATTTTATTTTTGGAAAGAGCATGATGAAAGTAAGTGTCATGCACAAGGGCCATAAATCTGGTATAAGTATTTTTGGAGTTATTAGCTGTTATCATTTTCTTCTTGAAAAATGTAGTGTGGAAAACCCATAATGAGGGGAAGTATCATTCATCAAGACCATAACATTTTTAGTGATTTCCCTTTACATATTGTTTTTATTAGAGGGGAGACATCCGTTTTTGTGACAAAAACCTCTAGTTATAATGGTTATTGACTTAACCTGTATACAGTTCATTAAAAAGTAAATAATATTGATACACGTGGCAGATAAGTGTAACATAAACAGTGCAATTTATATCACACTCGTATTAATACATTTACAATACCATTTAAAAGTTCTAACAGATCTCCCTAAAGCATGTGACAATTAGTTAACCCTTTCGCTACCAATGCCGGATCTGTGATTACCTATGCAAACGGTTTGGATCCAGATGAGACGCCGAGTAACTCGGCGTCTCATCAGGATCCAAACTGTTTGTTACTGTTACTATGTTTTTGAAACAAAAATGATGAAAATCAATAAAATGAAAATTTGTAGCAGACGACAAAGTTAGCAGACGACAGAGTTTGGCAGCGAAAGGGTTAAAAATGTAAATCGGAGGATGAAATAAAGTCAAGTGAATTAAGCAGATTTACGTTTTGTATACGCTTCATTAATATATTTACTCAAATATTTGAATGGATTGAAACCATTGTACAAAATTAGACATACTAGGTCTAGTAATATAATATTTCTTAATAAACCTTTTCCTAATTTCAGTATGCAACGGACATTCCATAATAGAATGACACTCGCCTTCAAATACAGTAGAACCTGTCTTAAGCGACTTTGAATTGATCCAACGCAGATATTTTATAAAGCATGTGGTTGCTTAATACAGGGCAAAAGTAATGCAGAAAATCTCCAATAGGAGCTTTCTGTATTACTTTTGACCTGCATTAAGCTACCATCTGCCATACAGACCCACAATTAGACCTCGTTTTGACTGTCGCTTAAGACAGGCTCTACAACCACTACAACCACAATGGAAAGCAAGGACCACAATGGAAATGAAAATACCTATTACTCTTTGTGTCACCCTTGGCATATAATGTTGATTGACATGGCTTTGTTAAAATTCATACATAGTGTTGCTTGTTTATAATGTACGTATGTTTTGATAACAGATTGCCATGTGATTGTACATTTTATGTTGAAATAAATCTATCAATCTACTGTACATATTTATCACAAAGGCATATACATTAACCTAACCTTTACGAGTTTTCTGTGTTTCTATATTCACGTATTAGTTACCGCGCGTCAACTTGATTTACAATAGATTTGATTTCGAGCGGTCATTTGACCCATTCCCTCATAATGGCGCCTTTGATGCCTCTGTAACGATCAATGTTTTAAACCATTATGATAAATAGAGTAAATTGTCTAACTATCATAATGATTTAACAAGTGCGTTTCTCCTGTAAAAGGAATACTTTTTATAGAGAGCCAGTTTAACTAATTCCTGACGGTTTTGACTTTGTAGTAGCTGACAAAACTTTACAAAGCTTGGTCTAGCATAATAATACTTTTTATATACTCCTTACGCAGGTCTGTGTACGAACTACATATAAGAACAACATGAAACTCGTGGAGGGTTGAGTTAGGCTGGGGGTGGAGGGGGTGTTAACTATTTCGCTGCCACTTTTGCATATGTGTTTACAATGTACCTATGCAATACGTTGGAATACTTTGAGTATATCAGCGCCTCGTCAGGATCCAAAGTTTTGCTTTTGAAGGAAAATGGGAGAAAATTACACAAACGAAAATTGTAGCAAACGATAATATTCGGCAGCGAAAGAGTTACGAGAAGTCGAACAGTATCTCGTAGAACAGGATATAATTATTACTTGATCCCCAAACTGAAATCTGATACAAGTCTGTATATTTTGTGTTCTGCTAGAAGTTTCGCTTGTTTAACCCTTTCCCTAATATAAACGTGGTTTACGCATTTACAAACAGAGTAGACTCAGATCAGACGGCTCCTATAGGAGCCGTCTGATCAGAGTCTGCTCTGTTTGCTGAGAACTACTGAAAAGAACATTTCTCCGAAAACCTGCTCTGACAAGAAAAAAGTGACTGACTGTCATTTAAATCTTTACTCCTTGAATATTCGTGCAAAAAATAAGATAATGACACCATTAATATTAAGTAGTTATTTTTTTTATTATGGCACATAAACAGATGCACTTTGGCCATGGCAGAAACTTTCTATATTATTTGATAAGCAAACAGAGCAGACCCTGATCAGACGGCTCCTATGGGCTCCTATAAGACATAGAACGGTGTATTTATAGAGTATAGGATTATTCCATTGCTTCATATTAACACATGTAAAAGTCACTTTTGAAACCACTGTGATAAATAGAGCATTTGCTCCGAAGAAGAATTTTCGTTTTCTCTAGTAAATGCCCCTTTTCAGTAAATTGATTCAAAGAGGTTTAGTCCAAAAAAATAGCCAATGAGGGACTGTTAAAAGAAGTCAAACCAATAGTTCTGTAGCGAATACCCACCTGTTTAACTCTATCGCTGCCAGTGAAGAACCTGCGATTATCTTTGCAAAGAATTTGGATCCAGATAATCCAGGATTCAAGTTTATTAGTTTGTTATACTCTCACTTTGCATGGTCAAATACAACAATATACAAATATCGCATACTAAAACAATGTACATAAAGTAGCATGCAAACCTTTCCTATACAGAAATATTAGTCCATTACTCATTCTCTATCATATGAAGTACAACACTCACCCACTGTGCCCAGCAAAATCACAGGCACCTGTCCAGTCCAGTCCTGATCAACAATGCTAAGGGGTCCCAACCACACCATACAACACCAATGACATACTAAACCCACACCTGTCACAATGTCGAACGTTTATCTACCCACAGCCTAGCGCTAATTATATTCAGCTTCATATAATTGCTTTTCAACAAACACAAAACTGGTACAGTTGAACCTGTCACTTTTACCCTGCATTAAGCAGCCACCTGCTTTTTAAGACTCCTATTTTCAATAAATAAATTTCCGCTAAAGACAGATTCTACTTTACATACAGTAGAACCTCTCTGTAACGGCCATTAAACTGTGTTAATTAGTTGGTATTTAGGGCAGGTGGTTGCTTAAAGCAACGTGAATGTAAACAGAACGCTCCTATAGGAGCGTTCTGTTTTACTTTCACCTTGCTTTAAGCAGCCACATGCATTTAACACAAAATACTTGATGTAATTTAGTGGCCGTTATAGAGAGGTATTACTGTACTTACTAATATCAACCCGCGGCTACTCGAAGCTTAAGAGTTGTCTAAAACTATTGAAGAAAGCAGAAAAATGATATCGACAAAAAAACGCTCACTCGCTTTCTAGGTTAGACTCTTCATATCGACTGATCAAATCTAAAGCAAACTGATTAACAACGATTTCATAACTGCTATACAGTATGATAGGAAGACTGGACGGTATGCTCTGTTAGCTTATGAAAGTATGTTACACCTGACTCTACAATTTATATCAATAGCACACAATCTTATGTACGTATCGGGGGCTTGGTGCAAAACTATTCTAACTCCTTCACAAAGTGAAGGAGTTAGAATAGTTTTCCACCAAGCCCTCGATATGCTATTATAAAAATCCAGCCTATGAATATTCACGATGCTATTGTTTCTTGCATGAGTTCTAAACAGGGAAAAGGTTGAACTTATGCATTGTGTTTGGCAAGTGCGAGACAGGAAGCGGGTACATGTATCTAGATAAGCATTAACCCTTTCCTTTATAAAAACGCATTTTCATGCATTTGCAAATGGAATTTGATATATCTATTTCTTTACTTTTTAAAATGCATACAGTATCCCAGCTTCCATGTTTCATTATAACTATTATGTCCATGAATATTATGAATTTGGTATTGAAATTTGAAATAAACTTAGAACAGGGAAAGGGTTAAGTCGATTGATGACTGGTATAAATGAGCCTTCACAAAGCATGGTCTCTCTTTCATCATTTACACTATGAGTATTTATGGAGAAAATAATTTGTGTTTGAATATTATTTAGCATAATTTTATCATTTATGACGCCCATTCTTGTTTGTAGTGTCTTTAGAGATACTCTTCCGTACATGTATAGTGACGGCTGCCATACTAAGCTGTTCACACAAGAGATTATAATATTTATCATGTCTTGTTTGAAATCATTTCAAAGTTGCCACGCCTTGTAATGATTTTTTTGTTAACTAAAATATGGAAACTAGTTCGGATCGAATTATACAACGTTTTAAAAATAGTTATAAAAATATTTCACATCCTGGTCATAGGAAAAGTAAAGCAGACGACAAAGTTTTCAGTTCATTTAAGGTTGAATAAAACCTTATTTCCATAATGACCTCTTTCCGTATCATGTGTATTGTATCTTGAACAATTCGTCGTCTGCTTTAAATTTCATTATTGAAATTTGGTTTTCATTGTTTTGGTTTATAAAACTATAATCAAGCTAACAAACAGTTTGGATCCTGATAAGACACCGAATTATTCTCGTCTGGATCCAAACTGTTTGCAAAGGTGTGCACAGATTCGCTAAATTTCAGGGAAAACGTGAAATATAACAATGTACTTCAGAATTGAAATGTATGCAAATATTAGTTGTTTGCTTGTCCATAAGATTAATACACATTTCATTTTACAATTAATACCGTGAAACTTAAGACTGGATCGAAAGCATACAAGTTTTAACACTTACGCTACCAAATTTTGTCGTCTGCAAACTTTGTCGTCTGCTACAATTTTCTTTTTTTTTTAAATATATTTCTTCATTTTTGGTTTCAAAACCAGTTATAGATCTAGTAAATAAACAGTTTAAATCCTGATGAGACGCTGAGTTACTCGGCGTCTCATCTGGGTCCAAACTGTTTGCATATTAAGTATTCACAGATGCGGTAATGGCAGCGAAAGGATTAACGAGATCCTCTCCATAACTATTTGCACGCGATCGACGACATCGTGACTACCTATGCAAACAGTTTGGATCCTGATGAGACGCCGAGTGACTCGGCGTCTCATCAGGATCTAAACTGTTTGACCTCCCGATAGTATTTATGAAAACTGTTTGAAGAAATGTCAACTTTGAAAATTGTGGCAGATGACAATTTTTGCAGATGACAAATACTTAGCATTGATGGAATCGCTGATCGGTTTTGATACAGAATATATCAAACAAGGACAAGAAATGAGAAAGGATAATATACAGTTGAACTTCGATATCTCGAACTCCGATAATTCGAACTGCGCAATAATTCGAAGTAAAAACAATTTCAGTCCTTCCAAAATGTACAATACAGAATTGTTCAAAAATGTATCATGGCGCATATCTGGAAACACATGTGGCAGCTTTATAAAGGTCGAAAGTAATGCTGAAAGCTCCTGGATGAGCTTTCATCATTACTTTAGACCTGCATTAAGCTGTGAACATGAGGACTTGTTCAGATTAGAGATAGGATTACTCGAACATTTCTTATAGTAATTGTTATGGACCTTTGAAGTTCGACTTACGTTCATAATTATGTTTTATAAAATGTTTGGCTCGTATATTTTGTCTTGGCCATATTCAAAGGCGGGACACAAAAGTCTTACATTTTATATTCAAATTTAAACTAAATAAAGTATGTTCAGCATTCTTATAGATGTGTTTCTTGAATGTCACCCACTGAGTAATTTAACAACTTAACCCTTACAGTGCGGGACACGAGTCACTAATGTCCTCTGCAAACAGTGTAGACCCAGGTGAGAGGAGCCCTCTCATTAGGTTCTGCACTGTTTGTCAGGTTACACTTTTCTTGAGAAAAATCCCTACATATTCACCATAAGCTTGACCTGTTTGAAATTTGGAATAGTCTGTTTAAAAACTCGGCGTTGTAAGGGTAAAAATTCCGGAGTTTGCCTTTAACAAATTTACTTCACAGGTTGTGGTATCGAATTGGTGTTGTGGTGTACATGCATGTGGGGAAAACATTTGAAGATTCAAATTCACTGTCTGTCAAGACACACACAAAAACACATTGACCATATCCCAGTTTTGACCGTAATATTAGAAAGGGCATGGTGGTGTCAAAGAATAGTTTATCCCGAACGTTCAGTTGGTTCCCAGCTTCTTATGTATTCATTTAAGTTTCATTATATATTTTTCAGAAACCCATATCGCACACAAGTGACCTGCATGTGACGTCACGATGACGCCGATGATGTCAAATATGGAGGACCTTGATAGGGCGTGGTCGTGGTTGGTCCTTCTGTCGTCATTCGGATTCTTCATGATATTCGGGATGTTTCTGTACGGAGTAGGCGTGGTCAATATGGTCCTTCTTGAAGAATATGGCGGAAAGTCCTCCAACACTGCGTGGGCGGGGAGTTTATATGCAGCCCTGGTCTCCCTTGGAGGTTAGCAAGGAAAGCAGTTACCGTTTACTTAAGCCATTCGTTCCAAGTGGCCCGTAAAAGGACACATGCAAACAGTGTAGACCCTGATCAGAGGGCTCCTATACGGAATCCTGATCAGGGTCTACACTGTTTGCTGAGCCCATCAATGTCAATGGTTTATTCCAGCAAATATGTTGATTGATATGACCCTGTATGAAGTAAATGGTTAAATATGGAGCATATTACGCCAGACTCTGGTGAGTGACGAAAGATGCAGATCCTAACCAAACGCGGGTGTTGGTCTGGGTCTACATTGTTTACTGTAAGAACCAATATCTCGGAGAGCAACACATTATATCACATCCAGTTCTGAATGTGCTCGTATTTAATAATACAGCGTTTCATCTGTAATGCATGTACTGCATTATACAGGAGTACATGAATTTGTAATTAGGTTGACTGCACTCATTTTAATCATATTCACATCTAGATTAATTACATTTAAATGGTCGTGAAATTTCTGTGTTAAATGTGAACATTGAATACATAACATTGTTGTAATCCTCTAATATATAGTCAAGCAGAGGTCCGGATAAGATTTTCAGGAATAACATCTTTATTTCTCAACAAAACCCTATGTCATGACAACTCTTTAAAATCATCTCTTCCAGATGATTCTAAAAAGTGGTCACAACATAGGCCGGAGAACCTTTATCTGTTGCTCTGAAGTGTATGTACCGAAAGGACACGGGGCAACAAACAACGATTTCTTTCGGCCTTGAACTATTTGTAAACACATCTTAAACCTTATCCTAGCGAAAAAAAAACAGGTTATCTCAAACTTTGAATTGCTGTATTTGTCACTTACCTCTGAAGCAATAAGGAAGTGATTATTTGAGTGACAAACAGCTTGGATTCTGACGAGACGCCGATTTACTCGGCGCCTCATCTGTATCCAAGCTGACTGTAAATGTAACTAAGCCACGCCTGGCAGGATAAGGGTTAAAACAGGAATTTCTAGTGTAAACGTAAAATTTGTCCAGCCTTTCATTTTACCATTACCATTTGTCTGCGATTTGTACTACATGTACAATGAACCCTCATTATACCGGCATTCGTTATAACGGCGCCCTCGTTATAACGGCAGTATGCATTGAAACAAAATTACCGTTAACTTTAATAAATAGGTGCAATGCCAATAAGACAGGTGATCGCTTAATGCAGAGCACAAGAAGTGCAAAAAGCTCCCATAGGGAGCTTTTTGCACTTCTTGTGTCCTGCATTAAGCGTTCACCTGTTGGTACTAGTTTAAAACTGGCCATATGGTTCCTTTTATATTTAAACTCGTTATAACGGCAACCTCGTTATACCAGCAAAATGTCTGGAAACAAACACCTCCGTTGTAACGAGGGTCCACTGTATATGTTGTTTTTCTTTCAGGCCCTGTATCGAGCATAATTATCGACAAATACAGCTGCAGATCTGCAATGGCCCTGGACGGTGTTTTAACAACAGTTGGCTGTTTTGCTACCGCCTTTAGCCCTAATCTTACACTATGCATATTTACTTTTGGAATTGTCGCAGGTACTGTATGATAATAATAGACAAACATTTGACCGCTAAAGCGCAAACACCCAATGAAACTGTTAAGTGTTTCGATGATATCGATGATATTTCAATGAATAATTCTGTAATATTACCATATAGCTAAATGACCGACTACTACCCACAGGTACCTGCCGCGCGTGACCATTTCACCAATACTACTGACAAACATCTTAAAATATGTTTAGACATCATTCTTTGACAGAAAAAAAGTTTTGGAAAACAATTTGTTCGTATACATGTAGTATAATACTACGTATTATACTATACGAAACACAATTTCAAAACTTTTTTCGGCTTTCAATGCATGATGTCAAAACGTATTTAGAGATGTATATCCGTAGTATTTCTGAAATTAATTTTGCACGCTTGGCGCCTGTGCTACCACCTGCCTGAACATGTAAGACCTACAGTTCGACCTATTGTTGGTTATTGCTTTAGATGGGCTCTACATTATGTGTCCCCTCCTTTCGGTGGCGTATTCCTTAATCCATTCCATCATAGGCTATTTTTATACTCAAACCCTTTGAATAAATCTACCGAAAGGAAAATTTACTAGAGAAAAGGAAACATTTAGAACTGTGTAATTTTGAAACCATTGTGATAAATAGAACATTTGCTCCGTAGAAGCAAATGCTCTATCTATCACATTGGTTTCAAAATGTTTCAAAATGTGCAAACATATTTGATACTTTCTTCGTTCTCAAATCTGTGCGTCTTGATTATTTTAACTTTTTAACTCACTCATTCCTACTTAAGCATTTTGACACCTCAGGCTCTGTAAAAACCACTTTTTGAAACCATGGTGATAAATAGAGCATTTGCTCCATATGCAAATTTATCATAATGGTTTCAAAACTACACAGTTCTAAAATTTCCCATTCTCTAGTTAATTTCCCTTTTCGGCAAGATTTATTCAAAGAGCTTTGGTCTAAAAATTGTCTAGGAGGGAAAGAGTTGATATGGCGTGGCTGTGACAATGGAAAACAGTGTAGATTCCAACGAAACACTGAATAGTCCGGTATCTACAATCTATTATCAATATAAACTGTTCGACCGTGTTTTTGAATATTACTTCAATTTTAAAACATGAGAAAATAATATTTTACTGACAAATTAAATACAACAGGCAAAAAGCTATGCCCAGTATTGACTGCACAATAGCCGTTTTGCCACGAACAGTAAAAAGGGATCGTGTAAAAGCTGAAAAAGCAATAACAATTTACAAAATGATATGAATAAATCATTTTTCGATATTGTTTCTTGTTTTCTCGACGTCTGTGAGACATAAATCTATCAAGAAGTTTCCGCTCCGACAGACCACTCATAGCATACAGTAGAACCCTGCCTTGAGCGGTCATCAGATAGAGTATTGCCCTGTAAGGCAGGTGGTAGCTTAATGCCGGTCAAAAGTAATACAGAAAGCTCCCATAGGAGATTTCTGTATTACCTTTGTCCTGCATTAAGCAACCACCTGCTTTTTAAGACTCCCTTGTTCAATAAATGAATATCCGCTTAACCCTTTCCCTCATATAAACGTGTTTTCACGCATTTGCAAACAGAGTAGACCCAGATCAGGGTCTACTCTGTTTGCTAATGGAATTTGATAGATCTGTTTCTTTATTTTCTAAAAAGGCTACAATATTCCACCTTCAATATTTAATTTTATCCAGTCACCAGGCTTCTCTAGTGACATAATAAAGGGGGTGCAAATAAACTTAGGTTTATTAGGTTACTTCCGGTAGTGGAAGGTTTATTAGGTTAGTAGATAGGCGTAATGATTCTATAACCATGGAACTATTTTAGTTTTCTGTAAATATTCATAAACATGTTGATGGAATAGATCTAACAGATCTATTTGGTCACCAGAAGAATTATTCAAATGAGAAAAAAAAAATAATTGGCTACAGCTGGATTCGAACCCGCGCCTGATCCTACAAAACCTAATTCTAATCTCTCTAGAGACGTCGCCCTTACCGATTACGCCACTGAGGCCACATACAAAATGACGTTGATTTATCACTTTTATAAATTTAATCCACCGCTGGCAAAACCCGTTTTTGATAAAATCAAACCTGGAAGCAAAGATTGACAGATAAATAGTAAATGTTTTCTTTTCACTCTCATGATTATTTGATTGATAAACTCTTACAGGGGCGGTGATAGTCATAAACCTAAATATAGCCTGTTCAGTTCCATCGATTTCTGAGTGACGTTGAATAGAATCTAAAAATAGAAACCGAGACTACGTAACTCGAATTTGACCAAAGAATATAGATCATGTCTGTTTGAAATAACTTATCGACCCTCGATTCAAATCATCTTATTTTTCAAATTCAACCACGTTTCCCTTCTAGTAATACAAGTATCGAAACTATATTCCTCTGCGGTAGCTCATTAGATCTATTTACGTCTAAATGGAAGTGAAAAGGGAGGGATCCGTTGATCGAAAAACTGCATTTTCAATGTAAATTATTTCAAGAGTGTTATGAGTCTATAAAAAAGACATTTAACTATATTGACTGGATAAATCGAATAATAGGTTAGTGCCGTAGATGGGACGCCTTTATCCGACTCGGAGAGAAAACAGTTGAGGCTCGGCAAGCCTCGCCTCAACGTTTTCTCCCCTCGTCGGATAAAGCGTCCCATCTACGGCACTAACCTATTATTCTCTATATAACTATTTTGTCCATGAATATTCAGTAGGTATGGACATTTGGACTAAATATAGAACAGGGGAAGGGTTAAGACAGATTCTACAGGAGCTTTCTGCATTACATTTGCCCTGTATTAACCAACCACCTGCTTTTTAATAATTCAATGATCAATAAATTAATGGTCACTTAAGACAGGTAGTATTGTAAAGTTGACCTTTTCGCTGCCAAATAGTGCCGTCTGCAAAATATGCCGTTTGCTACAATTTTCGTTGATTTAGTTTTTTGCCATTTTCTTTAAAAAGCATGACCACTTTAATGAACAGAATGAATGAATATATCATGATAAGACACCATGTGACTCAGAGTCTCATCTGGATCCAAACTGTTTGCTTTAATTATAGATGCAACATTGGCAACGAAACAGTTAACACTGTCACCATGTAGTGCAAAGTGTAATAAGGGGTCTTTAACCTTTCACTTCAAGAATATTCATGTCAGAAATACTGTGTGTAAGAATACCTTTCATCTTATTCAAAGGTTCAGATAATATGCGTAAATTAAAACATATTCAAGAATAAATTATTATTTCTCTATGTTGTCACCGCTCTTATCGTCTCGAAGTGACAACATAGGGTTTGGTAGTAGTATAGTGCGAGGCGTTGGGGAGAATGCCTGCAGCCCTGCAGCCCCTGCAGCCCCTGTCACGTGACCTATGACGTCACAATGGGAGGGTATACTATGACTGTCTAAGAACAATGCGCAGGGGGTCACGCTCATTGACCGTGACCTAACAATAGACTAGAACAATCCATAGAGGTCACGCTGACCATCCCGCATTCCTAAGACTAGAGCCTAATAGAGCCCTAGAACAATAGGGACGGAATCGTATGACACCGCCCAACAACAACCGAGGTCACCCCGACCATCCCACATTCCACCCTCGCTGGGTGCCATCCCGCATTCCACCTTTGCCGGGTACCATTTACTATAAAAACCTTTTAGGGCATTCGCAAACAGCGTAGACCCGGCTTTATAATCGGCTTTAGGATCGGTTTCACCTCCATATTCTATATATACCATTATAATAGCGATTTACAATTTATGGACCCGTTTTTATTTAAAGAATATTCTTATTCTTTCGGTCAAAGGCTTAGAACAATAGGTCAATTCAATTCGTTATAATAGCGCTACACCTTTTAGATATAAAATCGTATCAATGTGGGAATACCCGAGAGTATATCGACCTTCCAAGGTGTCGATGATCCCATACAATGTCAGTCCTTTCAACCGTTTTGAAAGATGACACTTTTTTACCAGTGGAAGGACAATGTTAAATTTAACAATGGGATCGAGTTAACGTCCCGACTCGTTATATCTTTTCCTTCTAAATGACGTCTATACGGTGGATTTATATCATCAATCCCATAGCAAACTGTCTATTCGTTTCTAACATATTTTGATTAAAATCGAAACAGTTTATAAAATGTTTACCGAATGACAAGTTTGTCTTTCAATACAATGTCTTACAAGCTTCACCGCCCACCGAAATACAAGACCCTTACGAATTACTCTGTAGGCGTCCAGCGTGAAAATGATAGATTAAATTTCTTCTGTTACCCTTATTCAAGATATTCCATATCAATTCTTTTATATTTACTCCCAATCCCTTAATATTAATGAATTAACTCTCATTAGGGTGCGCCGAATAAGTCTGAACATGTCCAACGGGTGCGGTTATTCGTTTGTTTTAATAAATAGAACATATTAAAAGTATATACCCGATGACTGACGCGTCAGATCTAATTATAAATATTGCTGAACTCTGGGTTTACTCCGTTTGCAAAGACGTTGAAATGTGTATATACGGAGTAAATGATGCAGGAAAGGAATGGTGTTTCCTGTCAGTTGCAAACAGTGTAGATCCAGATCTCTAGACGCCCCATGATCACGGTCGGTACTGTTTGTCATTCAAAATATCTTCGCAAATTATACCTTTGCATACTGAATGGACCATTTCACTTTGACTATTCAGCACTCAAAGATTTAACCCATTCCCTCTTCAATATTCATGGTAGACATGATGACATGACTATTTATTAGCTGATTTTTTTATGTTTTTCTTTACACCCTTCTTGGTAGAAAATATTAACTTTGAAAACATACAGCATACGACATTTTTTGCAAACAAATAGTTATAGAACAAACTCGATATCCGATTACGATTTATGCTTTTGCTTTAACACCCGACTGTTGAACACGCACTCTCCGTCATTTGTAAATGGTATAGAACCAGATGAAATGGCTCGCGGATCTAGGAGCCTCTGATTCGGGTCTACATAGTGCATCATTCGAAATCGCCTACTCAATTTAAGCCTTTGCTACTTAATGTCAATAGCGTGAAAATGATAGATTAAATTTCTCCTGTTACCCTTATTCAAGATATTCCATATCGATCTTTGATATTAATGAATAGATACTTACTGAGAGAAAATTATATCGATATATAGGTTTCAATAAAAAAAGTCATTGCGTATATTTACACCATTTTTAGTAGAAAGGATTAACTTTGAAAACATGCAGCAGACGACATTTTTGCACACAAATAGTTATGGAACAAGCGCGATATCGGCTTATGATTTACACTTGCGCATTAACCCTTTAGTGTCGGACACGCCCTCTCTGACATTTGCAAACGGTATAGAACTAGATGAAATGGTTACCAGTTCTAGGAGCCTTTGATTCGGGTCTGCAAAGTGCATCATTCAAACTTGTCTACTAAGTTTAAGCCTTTGCTACTAAATGTCAATGGACTGCTCTCGAGGGTTAATATTTGTAAGATTTTACGTTCTACAAGTATCGCATTATAACTCGTATTCCCTAAATTATCGTATAAGAGCTGGTTACCCGTATATAAGATATACTGTTACGTTAGACCCAAAACCAACCGAAAGAATATATGTATAAAAGTTTAAATACGTAGCACTTGACCAACTTTTCGATTATAGATATTTTCATCTTTTTACTTAGTTGATACAGCTTTGTAAACGGAGTAGACCCAGATCAATCAGTTCCTGTTGGAGCTTACATATCGAGCCGTCTCATCCGGATCTACTCTATTTGCAGATGCCTGAAAACGCATTTATATGAGGTAAAGGGATAAGGCACATAGAATCTAATTAGACGTGGTTCGGTTACCAACCGTTAATTTTAGCATTTAAAAATATATTGACCCGAGAGTGATTTGAAAATTATTACGACATAGCGATCGTTAAAGCCATACATGTATAAACAGCGCGAAAAAATTATGGTCAGAATCGTTTATCGAGACTAGAAGCGTTGGCTAACCCTTTCTATATTCTATATAGATGACATCATCGACTAACGAGGAATTTTCGGAAGCACCGGGGCCTGAGCTCAGTAGAGACCCCGATATCTGTTTCCCGCGGAAAACGAACATTTTATACAGCGGGAGTACCGATTGAAGAGGTGGTTTATATATAACGTTTATATAGTTTTAAGTATATTAAGTACAAATCTGGTAAATGTTCTGGACCCTAAGCAAACAAGAAGCGTTTTAAGCGAATGCCTTTAGCAGACGACAGAAGGGATCTTCTATAGAGTATATATATATATCGTCTGGGATAATAGTATATAATCTATTAGCATTGAGCGATGAGACTCGTGGGTATTCATTAGAGCAAAATAAAATTCGAACTATATCGCGAAATGAGTAAAGAATGTTACTAAAGTAGATTAGATGTCACTTTTGAGCAGATGCTTATTACACATAAATTCAATGGTAACATTGCACCGTTTACAAGCGGCCTATATCGTTGTGTACTCTGTCTCACTCTCTGTCTATCTATCTGTCTGACTATATGTCTGTCTGTCTCTCTATCTATCTCTCTAACTTGTAATTGCTCTATCTCGCTTATTCGGAGTGAAATGGGTTTGTTTCTTTCATCTCGTATCAACTTCTCGCGACGTTTTATATGTGATTGTCTTTTAGTTTGATTGTTTCCAAATATGAAAGAGAAGAGGGGGTGCCTCTTGAGGAGTAGGCGATGCCTCCTAAGAGGAGGAGGAGGAGTAGGCGATGTCTCCTAAGAGGAGGAAGGGGAGTAGGCGATGCCTCCTAAGAGGAGGAGGAGGAGGAGGAGGAGTAGGCGATGCCTCCTAAGAGGAGGAGGAGGAGGAGGAGGAGGAGGAGGAGGAGTAGGCGATGCCTCCTAAGAGGAGGAGGAGGAGGAGGAGGCGATGCCTCCTAAGAGGAGGAGGAGGAGGAGGAGGAGGAGCGA